>CAXKVW010000228.1:0-209723 GCA_964058825.1 Carex arenaria
TCAGTATGTCCATCCCTGCATTTGCTAACTGCCAAGTAATTTAAGTACAGTTAGATCCTGCTCGCTAATTAAAGTAGTTATGTAAATTTTTGCATCTCATATTGTAGGGTTTGGATACTCCGTCTCCTATTTTACAAATTGGTGATCATCTAAAGCTTGTGAGGAGCATTTCTTCTCTTTGCTTATGTTTTCTTTTACAATGTCTTACTGTTCTGAAAATTTTGTGGTGCTGTCACGCTTTTCAGAAATCAATTTCAAGTTATTTTAGTTACCTTTCAACAATTACATAAAAATTAAAACAAGATTTGCATAATATTGAGCCAAAATTACAAGAGTTACCTCAGAAGCCAAACTTTTTAGAGAATAATTTTATATCGTGAAAATTAGGAGCAAAAGTAAAAAAACAAAGAAAGATAAGACTTAAAAAAAACCTAAGACAGTAAAAACAATTTGATCAGCTGAAGTTTATGAGCTACTGCTATAGGGGGTAACCAATTTGAACTTTGTAGAAAACCAGTCTGATCACACCTGAGTAGGAACCTATGCGCTCAAAATATGTTTGAAAATTATTGTACATAACCCAATTTGGCCTGAATCTGATAATTCCAAAACCTGATTCACCTAGCAATCTAATTTGATTAAACCTGAATACATAGGGACCCTGAATTGAACCCAAATTAACCAGAAATCAATCTGATCTAGAAGATAAAATGGATCTAACCTGGACTCCATTTACTGATCTCCCCCTTCTAAAGAAATAAAATAAAGCTTAATTGAAGCATGAAGTTTATTTACTTCTGGTAATGATCCTTGAAATAAACCTTAAAAAAAAAATCCTTGAAATAAGCACAAACCTAGATCCAACACAACCAGAGATCCAAGTAGTCTGAGAATCGAAGTAAACCAAAATTCAAATCTTGAATTTCACCATGACTTGACCAAAAAGGCCTAATACACAAACAACCTGGAACCATAACTTAAAATTAAGATTTTGAGACAATTTGATTTCAATCTAATCATAATTTAGACTTCCTTTTGCTTGTCACTTCTGTTTATACCTACATTGACTTTGTTGTTTGATGTGCATTTTTAATCATAGTTAATAGTGTTTGCAAATTAGTGGCCTTGTCCATGCTTTTATGACGGGTTGTTATTTAAAAAGTTTGGTAATTATCAAAATTTTCCTTCAAGGAATCAAGGACTAGTTAATTCGAATATATTGCTGAGATTTCTCCTCCTGTATTCACCATTTGATATAGTTAGGTTGTTGCATCTAAAAGCTAATTGGGAGTATCTTTGTTGATTATCAGTGGATCAGTGTAATTTAAAAATATAACAGTGTATTTCTTGTTGTGATAGATCGGAGAGTATCAAGAGACTATTGGGACATGCTACATTTTCTCTGAAAGTGGTAAGTGTTTGACTGCTTTCTAATATTGTTGAAATATAAATTATTCATTGGTCTTGTCTTTCTCAACTTTTTATAAATTAGACAAGCTTAGGTATTCTGCTCAGCAGCTCAACTAGTTGTACATTTCAATATTTGAACTTTTGGTCACACTCGAGATACTTATTCTCCCATAAATAATTGAAATTGAATTATTGGGAAATTCTACTCTTCAGGTTACCAGCATGTTATGTGAAACGGTATCAATAATTGAGTATTAATTTTTCTTTCAGATGCTTCATCGAATGAAATATGCCCCACTGATCAAAGTAATACTCCACACAAGCAAGTAAAAGCTCTTGCCAGTTTTCAAAAAATCCTCAAATTCAAAGTCTCTGCTGAGGATAGAAGTAAAGCAGAAGTCGCCAACAAGTACTAGTCATTAACTTCATTTTTACTTTTTAGTCGTAATATATTTCATATGTTAGCTTGTTTCTTGTATTTGTCTTTTCTTTAATTTTTGGTTGGGCTTTAAATTTTACTAACTAGTATAATAGTTAAATATGTGCATTGAGTAATTGATAAGTGTGTAATTTGGAAGATTCGAAAAATGAGAGAATTAGGATAGTTGTTGACAGTCGTAAAACATATTTTAACTTCGTCAATACTGCATGCCATCACATTTATGAGTAGGAGAGTGCTATATTCAGCGCATAAATAGCACTTTTGAGTGCAGAGAGAAATCTTTTTTTTTATATATGCCGAATTTGCCCTTTGATAAAACTTTTCTATCCAAACAAGACAATGAGTCTTTTAAATAAGGTATTTGATACACAGCTGTATTTTTATATGGTAATTGCTATTAAGGAATATTATTTTCGTCACTTCTCATCTTTGTTCATACTATAGTATTTGATAAGATTAGTGCTTTTAGTTAAATTTTCGAACTTAGGCTAATTACTATAATGATTATTTTCCTTTCAAAATGTATGGTATAATATTGTAAATAATTAGTATTTTAAAAATAAAATTGAGTAATAAAAAGTTACAAAAGATGATTTATAAATCATATACTAAGCTTGGTCTTTAAAATTAAGGAAAAAACACAATCTAACTTCCACAGACTAATCAATTTAAACAAGCAAAAATATAAACAGCAATCACAAAATATATTTGTACGTACGTTATCACACACATAGACAGGCCCGGCCCTGGGGCAGGATAGCCAGGGCGACCGCCCCGGGCCTCAAAATCCAAGGGGCCCCAAAAAAAAAAATTAATTTGTATATATATAAAAAATAATAATCTGCATATATTAAAAATAAATAAAACATTAGAGCTCAAATTTTATATATATAAAGAGTCCAAACTTTTCTATATCAATTAATACGCTTTCATAAGTACTTCAACACCATATGCTTCTAAGTCGTTTTTTCATTTTAAAAGTCCAAATGGTCGATCCAAACCGTTTAACATGATATTTATATAAAACTTGCTTGGAGACCAAAATTTATCTATTTTTGAATTATTTTACTATTTTTTAAGGTAGGTAGAAAATCGTTGTTTTTTATGGTCCAAAATCTTCTGAATCAATGGATTTTCTACCTATAATAAAAAATGGGTAAATTTTGCTGGAGATCACTAAGCTTTATCATTTGTTACGAATTGGTCACTCAAATTTGATTTGTCCCTTTCTAGTTACTCAACATTGTCACTTGTTCCAATCAAATCACTCTATACTTTTCTATCCAAAGTCTTAACGGAATATTCCCATTCCGTCCAAAAATACTAACGGAATGAGCATGTTCTGTTATCTTTCTGGACGGAAAAATATAGAGTGGGACAAATGACCAAATTGAGTAACTAGAAAGAGACAAAATAAACATGAGTTTTTAATTCATGACAAATAACAAAATTTAGTGACCTTCAGCAAAATTACCCTTAAAAAACAGTAAAAAAAATTCAAAAAATTATAAAATTTGGTCTCCAAGTACGTTTTAATATGGATATCATATTGAACGATTCAGATCGACTGTTTGGACTTTGAAAATACAAAAATAACTTATAAACATATAATGTTGAAATCTTATAGAAGCGTATTAGCATGTCTTATAAAAAAAATGTGTGTATATATAAATGACCCAAATTTTTCTCCCGCCCCGGGCCTCAAAATGTTCAGGACCGGCTCTGCATAGATCTAAAAATGTCATGACGTGACCGGATATGTCACGGCACGATATAGCTCCGTCATGACACGGCACGTGTGCCAGTCACGTATTGTGACTATTCACGAGCGTGACCTTCTTTTGAATTTTTGAGCGCGCCACGTCACGTCACATCATGCGGAAGATCTTGAAAGTTAATAATTTAATTAACTCAAGCTTTTTATTCTCTATGTCATCATTATTAATTTGTTGTGGTTTCAAGCATCGAAAAATATTGCAAGGTGTCATAAAGGAGATAGGAGTAGGTCCGATGTTCAATTAGCTCTATCACCGTACAATTAGTATTAAGATTAGTGCACACGGAAATTGAAAATACTTGCACGAATAGTATGAAGATTAGTGCAATTAGTATTAAGATTAGTATATGTACATAACATTTATGAAAATGTAAAATTATTTGTAAAATTTTGATTAATTAGCCCCATATCAATTAATAGCTTAACAATATATTGTCTGTCCGACAAGCACATACTATTAATTACAATACTAGTTTGTAAGTGTATACTCTCCAATTGGATAAAAGGGGGTGAAGGGAGAAATAACGAAAAAAAAAAAAAAGAACATTCATCTTGTCTGTTTAAGGAAAACTGTAGGTAAAAAAAATGTATAAGAATTCATTTCGTTAATAGTTGTTTCTTCTAAATTAACATTTTTCTTTATTTTCTTTCATACTCTTTGTTTTCTTAACTCGGAAGCAAATTCTAAAATGATAAAGATTATGATGGTGAATAAGAAGGCTTGCTAAAAAGGGAAAAGGATGAAAGAGTTTGCAAACACTAAAAAAGAGGAGGAAGGAAGTTTGGATCAAAACGCGCCAGAGACGCATATAAGGAGCGGTATTGACCTAGGCCTGCTAATGAACAAAAGTCATGTTCATCACCGGTTCAGATCGAAATTAAAATGAATGGATCATGTTCATGATTGGCCCGAAACAAAGTTTTTTATGTCCATGTTCAGCTCATTTAATGTTGTTCAAAATTGAGTCCTGTTCAGAGTTTCATCAAAACTTCAAACAAAAATACCAACCTACATATTTAAGCATGAATAAGTCAATTCCATTCAAACATGCGAAATTTTAAAAGTATCTATGCCTATATTATATAAGAAACCATTCCCATTCGTCATGTATATGCCATTTGAAATTCACATTTTTTGTCAAGCAAACTCAAAATTTGAATAAAGATCATAAAACCAAGTAAGACTCCAGCAACTAGATTTACGGTCAAATGAATTAACAAATTAAGACAGGAAAAACAAATTTAGACAATGATGACTGTTAATAAAAGAAAATGTGAAAGATACATAGAGACAATTATCTGAAATTGGCTAACCACGATGAAGGAGAGAGTTCAGTTGAGCACCGTACCTCACCAAAACAACTTGAAATCAGAAGAAATAAGTCAGATTTAACAGTTTTTTGCAATTAGAAGCTAAAGTATACATCACAATCGTAAATCCTAGCGAGGAATTCAATGGCTAGAAGAGGAGAACTTGAAATTAATTCAGACCCACAACCTGTTAACCCATCAAGGAGAACACGGGAGAGGGAGGAAGGGAGTACTTACCAATAATGGAGAGGAGCAGGGAAAGGTCGGGAAGAGGGGTTGTTGCCAAAGTCGTCTGGGAGAGAGGAGAGAGGCGCTTGGGAAGGTGGCGTGCTTCTTTTTTTTGATGGTTAGTGGTTAAAACTACCACTAACAAATATATTGATAAGAAAAAAAATTACAAAATTCTAAGTTTTATCGTCTCATATAATATAAAAATAAATATTTACATTCATACTCAATTTTAAAATTTATTTTCAATCTCGTTTCACGACCGGATCCGCTTCTTCGATCGCTGCCACGCTCCGACAACGATCGGATCTAGTCACCATCGCGCTCCAATCAAGATGAAAACTCCACACTTCGATCTCCGACATTACCACATACTCGGTTCCAATCGGCTCCGCTCGGTACTAATTACTTCCCTCTCGATCCACGATCGGATCCGCTTCTTTGATCGCCACCACGCTCCGATGACAAACAGATATACTCACTACCGTACTCCGACCGAGATGGGACTCTACGCTCTAAACTTCGACGATACTGCATTTTAGGCTCCGGTTCCTTCTCTCTCTCTCATTCTCCTCTTTACCAAGGAGGTACCGAGAGAGAGGGAAGATGTTGTGTCGAGAATGAGATCTACAAAAAGAGAGATTTGAATGGAAGAGAAGGTGGCGTGCTTCTAGGATGAGAGGTGGCGCCAAAGAGGAGAGATGGAGAAGGGGTGGCGCAACAGAGAGGAGGGAAGAGATCTCGCCATGTCGGGTTTGCTACTGGGTGAGAACTGAGACGAGAGGCACCGGGTGAGAGAGGGGAAGAGTCGAAGTCAGATCGAATGATTGTTCGATAGGGTTATGTTCGAACAGCAATCGATCGAATACAAATCCGAACTGTTCAACAAGTTGTTCAAAGCCCGTTCAAACTCTACCTGATTGGTTTGATATCAATTGAATCAAACTGAACTTCAAACCTGATTAATATAACAATCTGTTCAATTTCTGTTCAATTGCTATTCAGCCTGTTTTGTTCATGAACAACCCTGTTCAATTAGCAACCCTAGCATTAACCAGTCTTCATGCTTGTTAATTGAAGCAGCCGTGCTGAGTGTCAAGCCTAACTGTCATGATTGAACCAATTAATTAGAATTTGCAAAAAGGCAGTTGGCATACTGGCATATGACTGTACCAAGTACCAACTACTTACTTTATCGCCCCACGTTCTCCAAACACCAATCAAACAAACAAACAAACAAACATCCTTCGTGTTCGTGGGAAATGGGAATCATCATATCATCCATCGTTACTTTTACTTTATCAACCAAAATCAAAAGGTGAAAAGGAAAGTCGAAAGCCACCGAAAGAGGAGAGAACATTCTGGATTCTCATTTCTCAGTAGAGTGCCTCCCGACGAATCCATATCCTCTGCATTAACGCAATATTTGAGTTAAAGGGTTTTCACCGTCAGATTCAATTGGCGGTTCAGATTTAATTAAACGTCCTCCCGTCGAAATCAGACCTTTATTCTTCTCCATTTGCTCGTTCGAAAATAACTAAGCCAATACTAAAAAATCAGTAACGAAATATGAAAAATAGAAGAAAAGAATCGAGTTACTTTACTGATATGAATTCCTCTTTCTCTCTCTCCCAAATCCTCGATTTGAAATATCGTTTCTCTGAGTAAAACTAAAATCCTTTTTGATTCGATCGCAATTCACACCTCCAAAAACCACAAAATTTGAGGAGTAATACTTTAGTTACTTTAATTACTTAAAAACCCTCGACTAAACCAGAAAATTCACAATCTGACTAAACCATCGAATTGCACAAGAAGACGAGCTTAGCTCGTGGCAAAAAGCAGTACCAGCACTAAGAAGATAAACTTCCAGATTCGTCGAAGAAGGCAAATGATGAAGAAAAGAGCGGAGAGGGTCAAGAGGGAGAAAGGTTAAGCGAAGAGGAAGAAGAGTACACGACTGGAGAAGGGTAAAGGTCTAATTTTGACGGGACAGCGTTCAATTAAATCTGAACCGCAGATTGCATCTGACGGTAGAAATCCTTTAACTCAAAAATTGCGTTAATGCAGAGGATATGGATTCCCTCTCGACCCGCTCTCATTCAATTCATTGTTCGCTGCACCTGGTTTTGGGTAAACCAGTTCATTACTGACCTTCCGGTCCCTCCTGAATCCTGACCTGACCTGAGATGTGGGTCCAACATTTGACTTAACCACTTTGTTTTCGCGATTGCTCCGCAGTCCGCATCCTTCTCACTCAGTACAGATTCTCTGATGTAACTCAAACTTTGAGTTTAGATCTGAACCGTTTGATCAGAATCTGAGTAAATCTGGCCCGAGATGATCTAAACTCAAAATTTGAGTTACTTTAGGTAATATGAATGCCCTTTTCCCTCCTGCATTTCTTTCCCTTTCCTTTCTCTCTGAATCTCTCTCAAATCTTTTCTCGATAATTTAAGACCTCTGATACTCTTGAAGTTTTGAATTTATTTTTTTGGGGTTTGGTTCTTCTGATGATTCTCTATCTGCGCATGATTGCTTGCACAATTCTCTCTTCTGACGTCTTCTTGTTACGTTTCCCTGATTTCTGGTGCTTTTGGAGACCGAGATTTAGGAAATTATTCTAGTAATTAATCAATGGCTGATAAAAATCAAATATCATTTTACATACAAGAGCTGCCATGGCATCTAATCATGGAGGTCTTGACCTCTGGCCGTCTCAGTGCAGCTGACCTAGCGAGCCTGGAGATCACGTGTCATATGTTTGGGGCAAAACATGAACTCTGTCCTGATAAGTTTCGGTCAGTGGTGGAATATGCAGCATATTGTCTATGTCATGCACACCAGGTGTTTGATTCTATGCCTCTCAGTGCAAGGAGGGCTTTGCTTGGCCGATGTGGTGGAAATTGGAAGAAGCTGTTGAGGTTCTTGCATTTGGTCGACCAATCTTCTGGTACTGTTCAGACATCAGCTGGCAAGGTACTAATTGGGTAATTTAATTTCCTGAATTGCAAGATTCATTTTTCCAGTGGTGAAAAGAATTTCTGTTATCACTTAGTTACCGCATACTGCTACGAGCTGCAATCAATCAACATCAAACTGGTGTTACTAATTCCTAATTCTGGGCCTGACTGTTACAACAACAAAGAACAAAAAACTGGTACAAAAGAATTTCTTGATTTCTGTCCGATATGAAGCTGACTGATTATTTTTCTATATATCCAGATGCAGGTTGATACTGGAAAGTATCACACTCTCTTGATACACAATTCATCTCTCTACTCATGTGGATCCAATTTATGTGGTGTACTAGGCCATGGCCATCATATGACCCAATGCGCAACATTTAGTCGTGTTAATTTCCCATCTCTTTCTCCTGTGGTGAATGTCTCAGCCTCCCATAACCATGCTGCTTTTGTTACCCTGTCTGGAGAGGTAAATAATTATTAATTGTATTTGATTGTTATTGAATTGTTATCTTGGTAAAATTAAATGTCCTTTGTTGTTTTAGGTGTTCACTTGTGGGGATAATTCGTCATTCTGTTGCGGCCATGGAGATATCGGACGCACCGTATTCAGGCCTACTCGTATCGAAGCACTCAGAGGAATTCCTTGTAAGCAGGTATAGGAATACTGTTTCAATAATCTAACAACATTTTAGGTAACGGGAGATAATATTAAATTATGAAAATAATACAAAGTTCTTTCTGCACTGTTTATGTTCAAGCGGAAGCAAGCTAAAAACTGCATCCTTATACTTTATCATATATATATTTATACTAATTCCCGTCAAACTATAAGACATCCCCTTCAAAAGCTAAGAAATTTCCTTATGCAGATTTCGGATGTCTTGTAACTTCTGGAGTATCCCAATTCTAGATTAGTAATGCTAAAATTGCTTTGTTTTGGTGTTATATTTGAACGTTCGTAGCAGTAAAGTACTACGGACATTTTTTTTACAGCAGGAAAAGTGGATGATTTTCAAGTTTGAACTACAATAATCTGGCCTTTTGGTGTCATAGTAGTGATTAGTGAATGAATTAATCTATATCATTAATTCAATATCAGGTTGCCACAGGCCTAAGTTTTACTGTGATTCTCACAAGACAAGGACATGTGTACACTTGTGGGAACAACACACGAGGCCAACTCGGTCATGGTGACACCATAGAAAGGTTGACTCCAGCAATCATTCAGCACCTGACAGGCCCCACCAAAGTGGTCCAGGTTGCCGCAGGGCCAAGTTACACCTTCGCCGTAACAGCTAATGGGTCAGTTTATTCTTTTGGGTCTTATACCAATTTTTGTCTCGGGCATGGAGATCAGAGTGACGAACTTGTTCCAAGAGTTGTTGAGTCTTTTAAGAGGAGGGATATTCACGTGGTTCGGGTATCAGCTGGTGATGAGCATGCCTTAGCAATCGATTCTAGTGGATATGTAAGTAAAATCAACTATCATTTCTTCTTCTTCATTTCTGTTTTCTATTATCTCAATAATTTTTTATTTATTTATTTTTCCAAGGTTTATTCGTGGGGAAGAGGGTATTGCGGGGCCCTTGGTCATGGTAACCAGAATGACAAGTCTAGTCCTGAACTGGTTACAGCTCTAAAGGGCCAGGTAGCTGTGCAGGTTGGTTCTCTCTTTTTTCAATTCTATTTTAAATATGTTGCTCGGTTTGACTATTTGTTTCTTTAAATTAACCTAGTCTTCCAGATGTCATCACAATGCCGTGCTCAGTTCATTTCTCAGATAGGAGAATACTTGCCTTTTTTTTTTGTTTCTTCAAGGGCATTGATTCAGGTGCAAGCTTAATAATTGAAATATCAATTTTCAATACAAAATTGTGCTTCATTTATTTGTTGAAATTGTCAGGTTTGCGCGAGAAAGAGAAAGACCTTTCTCTTGACTGACGAGGGCTTAGTTTTTGCCTTTGGCTGGATGGGTTTCGGCAGCCTTGGCTTCTCTGACAGGAGCATCTCTGACAAAGTGCTCAAGCCAAGAGCACTCGATAGCCTCCGGGGCCACTCTGTCTCTCAGATCAGTACCGGTTTGTACCACACTGTGGCTGTGACAAACAAAGGGATTGTATTTGGGTTTGGTGATAATGAGAGGGCACAGCTTGGCCATGAATGGTTGAGGGGTTGTTTACAACCGACCGAGATTATGGTCCAGAGGATGGTTGATGGTATGGCTATTACTGCACAGAGTAGTTGAGCTGTTTGTACAATTGTACTGTATAATAAATTTGGTATTGATTTAGCTGCCAAGGCTTTGCAACTATTTAGTTATTATTTCATAAAGGCCCAGTTCTTACTGTTTTTTTCTCAAGGACAGTATTAAAGATTGGCGTGATGCTTTGTTATTATATATTTAATGCAAATTGAAGACTTGTCTCATTAATTTTATAAGCTTCTATTTTAATAATTAATTAGTTAGCTGTTTGTACAATTGTACTATATTCTATATAATAAATTTAGTCTAGTATTGATGCTTTCTTCGTAGTTATTATATGTTTAAGGTTACATCTTATTACTAAAAATATCATTCACATTTCACAGTCACAGACTTGTTTAGAATCAGCGGGGGATTAACATGGATTGGGGGCCAATATGATCTATCTTTATCTTATTCTGTCCGTTGAGTACTTCAAATGACATTTTTATTTTAAATAGGAACTGCTTGGAGTGGGTTAGAATTAATTGGTAACTACTAATTAGACTTGAGGGCTGAAACTGATCAGCAACTTGGAATAATAATATCGATCACATCTCTTGTTGCCTTCACTCTCAACTGATTAAGTTGATTCTGATTTACAATTGGATCTGCCAAGTCATCCAATTCCCCACAAGAAATGGCACAATTAACTACCGTATGATCGTGTGCTCGTCCTTTTCTATCTCTGTGTGTCATTTCAATTCCAAATAGGTTGCTACCACAAATGAAAGAAGATGTCATTAAGGCAAAACAAGCCAGACAAAATATGTTTCAAAATACATAATAACATTTGCATAAGTAGCAAAACTTTAAAAAAAACAAAAAAAACTAGAAGAAAAACAAAAACAAAATTTTCACAGAAGAACCAAGAAACTTGCTTGTTGAAAAAAACAATCTTCACATCTCAGAACTCTACACCTGTTAACTGATACCGGAATACACGAAGTATGTCAGTGAATGTCACAATCCCGACAACCTTACAATCGTCTTTTTCATCCACTACCCAAACATGATCGACTCTATGGGCCAATGCCTGCACCATCACCGCCACGAGCGAACTGCCGGGTTGGCACACAACCACCTCTGGCACCGACCTACCCGACTTCCAGGCAATGCCTTCTATCCAAGACACAAACTCATCCACAGAAAAGGTTGCTATGTCAGATAGTGAACCTTTCACGGCAGCCAAGTCCAGTGACGATATGATGGAAGCAGAGAGTTCACCAATCAGATGGCCAGTTTCTGTAATAACTGCGACTGGAGTCTTGTGATGGTTTAATAGGGACAGGGCTGATATGGCGGAATACCTCGGTTGAATGGAGGGGAAATTGTGTTGAATGAGATCGAGAGAGGAGACGGACAGAGAGACAATAGACGATAACACAGAGATGGAGGCAAGGAAATAGCGAACCAGGTCTTCCTGCGTCAACAAACACAAGTTCTCAGTCGAATGCTTCTTGCGGTTGCCACCTCGGGGCCGTAGAGGGATGACTAACTCTGTGGCACCTCCGTCTAGGATGGCATCCAGTGCATCCAACACACTGTCCAAAGTTAAAACACATTAATTGTGTAAGTTGTGTAAATCATCAATCTATGCATTCTTATAAAACAAGTAATTAACTTTGACCGAATCAGGTTTTCAGAAAGAGCTCTTTTGTTAGCTCCTTCCTAGAGCGAATTAAGGATAATTAATTATATCAAAAAAGAGAGATATGTCAAGTCTTGTTTGTCTCTTCTCTTAAAAACAACTAATTAGCAAGACAAACAAAAAAATATTGTAGGACTAAGTACCCGACCGATAAATTAAGATGTCTCTTTATTAAAGAAATTAACCGGATCAACGGTAAAACTTAAATATTATTTTCCTTGGTTAATTATCTTTGAACTAAGTATACCTCGAATGCGGCTCAACACAGCGTACCCGGTCTTTTTGCAAGAGAACCGAGACGGATCTCCCGAGGGCACCGGCGGGGTCGACAAGGTGCCTCTTATTTCCTTCAGAGCAAAGGAAGCAGACGACGTCAACAAGGGAAATGCTGCCGGCGATTGCAGGTGGATTTTTCTTTTCTGGTGATGGTTTATTGTCAGAGATGATTAGGAGAAAGTGAGAAGGAGACCGCCGCAAAAAGGATGATATGGCGTCGGAGAGTGCGGCAGAGAGATGGAGGGAGCTCACGGCTGGCTTCCCAATGCAAAGGTCGGAGATGTCATGGCGGAGGATGCTCACTGCCATGCAAGAGAAATTAAGGGAAACAAAAGAGAGGAGGCTGGAGGCTGGAGGCCGGAGGGGAAGGTTGAGACTTGAGACTTGAGAGGTAGGAGACAATTAATTTCTACATGGTCGTCTCGTCGGTATATATTGTTTGTCGCCGATAGCCACGTTCAAACTTCAAACCTCTGGATAGATTCAAACTTGTAACATCTAAGGCTATGTTACTAACTTACAATGCATAGATTCAATATTGTTCCTTACTATGAATAATTTCATACAGTCGATTTAAATTATTCACCATGATCTCTATTTGAAAATATACTTATAAATTAAATTTTATATTTTGTATAACTTTTATATTACTTTTTTTAGATAGACAAAAAATTATTCGATCTAAGAAATTATAGAAAATTCAACTGATTAAAAAAATAATAAAACAAATCTCATAAATGTAAACTTTAGTTTTCAAGTACATTTTTATATAATAATTATGTTGAACGGTTTTTTAACTTTAAAAATAAAGATATTAATTTATAGTACAAACTAATATGTGCTATGCATATTATCGTAGCCTCACTCTATTATGATATTTAATTTTTAATCAAATAAACTAATATTTTTAACGGTAAAATTTTAATAATATGATGATAAACGATCAGCTCTAAATTGATTTAAATTTAATTATCTACCTTATCTAAATTTGGTACTAAGTGAATGCACAAGTAAAAGTTAAATGTATACTAATTATTTGTAAATAAAATTTTGTCCTCCAAGCCGGAAAATTTTAGGGAGAATTTCATATATACCACTCAAAAACGGTGAAATTACGTATTTACCATCTAAAAATCTAATAACTCACATATTTACCCAATTAATCAAAAACAGAAATTAATTAAGTTTAAGATTACATACAATATAATTAATAAGTTATTTAGTCTCTTCTCCTTCTTTGCTCCTTCCTCTTCTGTGTACAGATTTTCCTCCTGACTTTTTTGACGTAACTTTTCAATTTTCGCTGAAACTCTCTCTTAATCTCATCTCCCCCGCTTAAACTCGGAGAGGAGGGGTAGCAGACTCGGATATAAGAATTCCAACTCTAGCTTAATTGTCTTAAAACAAGATAACTGCTCTAACTTTTCTAACAAAACAAGTTATATTGAAGTCGACGCTGATATCATAACCCGTTATCATAGTAACTAAGTTTGAGAATCTGTGTTTTGTTACTGACTTAATTTGGAATATTTGTATTTAATCTTTTATATTATATATAAAGAAGAACAGTTCTAAAGAAAGAAATAGAGAGAGCATGCTAAGTTAATCCTTGATTAATTATAGTTTTAAGAAAATTAACACATAAATAATATGAGTTTTGGATATATTTGATATATACTAAAGTTATATTAGGTAAATATGTGAGTTATTAGATTTTTAGATGGTAAATATGTAATTACAAAATTTTGAATGGTAAATATGTAATTTTACAGTTTTTGAGTGGTATATATGAAATTCTCCCAAAATTTTATTTCATAAAAATCAAATTCAAATTAAATATCTAAAATCCTTTATGAATTATGAATTAGTCTGATAGTTGTGTAAACGTTTCTGGGAAATGCAAAACGGGCCACTTGTTGCCTTTATTTAAAAAAAACAAATGAAATATCTAAAAAAAACAAATTGACCCTGGAATATTGGAAGCCCGGGCTTTCTTTTAATTCCCAAATATTATTTCTTTTTTCTAATACAAACAAACAAAAAATAATATAAGATGGACAGATTTTCGCTGACTAAAGCAACTTCCCTTTTTTTTTTTTCTTCTTGTTTTTAACCATATTCTGAATATGTTGAATTGTTACCGAATTATACGAGATGAAGATGCAAAAACTTTCAAATTAATTTGCATGAACTTATATCTATAGTGTGTACAAAAATAATTATGAAAATATCTTGAAATGAATGTTCAGCTATGCAGTTAAATTATTGTGAAAAAACTTATTCATCTTTCTAAAATACTTAATATCAATACAATTATTTTTTTATTATTATTGTTATATTTAAATATTGGATTAAACAATAACATGATAATGCCTATTAATTATTATTACATAACGTGACTTCTCTCTAAACTTTTGATTCAATCACCAAAAAATTTAATTAAAAATTACATTAGAAAATTGATTAACACTAATACATAATTTGCTTTAAATAAAACAAAAATATTTATTTTTTCTCTAATTTTATTATAGTAAAATTGATGATTTCAATGTACCGTTGTGATTTGTGAGATAGAAACAATACATCTTTGATTCATTAGCCACGAGCCAGGCACTTTGTTTTCAGCAATTTTTATAAATTTGGGACAAAGGTATGACAGAAAGACTTTTTTTTTTCTATCATTGGTTTTTAATATTTTATTTATTTAATTTTTCAATCACAATTTGTAATCTCCAAACTCATGCTATAGTAATCTTCGTCTTTAATTTGAATTAATGTCGTTGTCCGAGGTATCGATACCATTGGTACATCAAAATTCAAAACAACTGGAGTCCAAGTTTGAAAAATATATATTTCATTTCTTTTTCAATTCTTAGGTTCTAATTCGATATTCAAATGTTGTTAGCTGGAATCGATGTTGGTATATACTTAGATGTCAATATTATACAATTTTCATCCCAAGCTGCTGTGTAATTAAAAAAAAAAAAAAAAAAAAAGGGGTGCTAGAGTTGTCCAAGAAGAATTATCTATATGTTGCTCTCCTATCATATATAAGATTTACCTTTTCCACACTTCAAAACTAATCTAATTTTTCAATTTAAAAAAAAAAAAAACAGATTTATGGAGCTCCTGTCCTACTCAAAGCTAATTAAAATAAGTCTGGATTTATAGTATTAGTATATTGCTAATAATTTGGAAGATCTAGACCGCAGGAAACCAATTGGATACTGATAGCTAACATTTTGGAAGATCTTGAACAGGAAACTCATTTTTGTTGGAATTCATATCACCTAAGGTACCTCAAATTTTGAGTTTGAATTCGAACTGTTTGATATGCTTTGACACAAATGTTAAAGCAGCCCCGTATATTTTATCTCAAGCCAGATTGACTGCATTACAATCAAATTGTTCTGATCCAAACTCAAAATTGGAGTTACTTCAGAGATTGTAATAGGAGCTAATATTTTGAAAAGGTAAACCTATTGTGTAGTGAACAATTAATAATTTATATTTATATTTAAAAATAGATTTGTTAAGCTTGTGTCATACTCCCAGATCTAATTAAAATAACTCTTTAATTTACAATTTCTAGTTGATGATCTGTGAGAGAAGAATTGTTGGAGGAAATCATTGTGTGTGAAAAAGAGATTGAGGGCATTGACTCTGAAGGATGATAGTTTTTTTTTTTTTTTTTATCCAATTTAGACAAAGTGTTTTAGTTGAATGAAGTTGATAGTACATTGTTTGGTAATTGGTGCCATTGTAATTGTAATGAAAGAGACTCATGTTTTATAAAAGAAAATACATAAACCTAAATATCTAGAATGTAGTTTGGTGACTGGTGTGTGGATATAGACACGAATGTTGCGATATAATAATATGCAGTGTAGTAAAATTCGGTCTATTCAGTCAAATATTTCTATTCGGTTGCAATTCAAATAGAAAATCCATATTCGGTCCGAATATGAAGTCTAGAGCATATTACCGGTTTAGAGTATATTAACAGTGATAAAAAAAAAATCCAGTTTAAAGTATATTAACAGTAATTTATACCACATATTACTGATTTAGAATACATTAACAATGATTAAAATATCGATTTATAGTATATTAACAATGAGTCATACCACGCATTACTGTATATTTGTTTATATATACGAATTCTCATTTAAAATCCACATATATAAATTGCATACTACATATGCAGTATGCGATGACTTTCTACATATCATATTTAAACTGAATATTAAAACACTGATAATATGAACACAGACACAGTGTGACAGAACAGTACAGTAAAAAAAAAAAACAGAACAGTAAAAAATGTGAATGCATTGAGAATTGTTCGATTGTTCTCTCATTGATTGTGTTCTGACGGATCATTAGAATGACATGCGAGGAATTACCGGACGAGGTGAATAGTTGAGTGGGGCCCATGACAGCTGCCAATGCCAAGGCAGTAGTTTCTACTTTATACTATAAGCGTGGGCCAAGAGTTGGAAAAAAAAAAAGAAATTAATGTGGGCCTATTGGCCTATACTCGGATCAACATATCGCTCAAAGACGAAAAGCATGTGCTTATCACCTGCCTAAATATATACAGCATCACCACTCACACATGACATGCGCTCAAGCTTGTGCTGGTTGCAACTTGCTATGTTTGAGATTGAATACTCTCTTTATCTTAACAAACCAACCATGATTGCATCAACCTCTTCTTCTATATATAGAGTAGAACTAGGGTGCTCCTAAGTTCACCCAACTTCTTGTGAACTTGAATCTAAAATATATCGAATCGACTTTAAACGATGAATCCAAACAGTTGAAATCCTTCTACCTAATGATTGATGCGTCTACATGTGAAAATTTTAAAGTTTCGAATTAATTTAATATAGAGTCAAGTGGTCAAAGGAGTCCAAAAAATGAATGCATTAAAATTAATTTATAAACCTTAAACTTTTGATCACTTGACTCTATATTAAATTAATTCGATTCGAAACTTTAAAATTTTCACATGTAGACGCATCACTCATTAGGTAGAAGGGTTTCAACGGTTTGGATTTATCGTTTAAAGTCGATTCGATATATTTTAGAGTCAAGTTCATAAGAGGTTGGGTGAACTTAGGAGCGCCCTAGTTCTACTATATATATATCGGTTGGCTAATATACAATCGATTGTTCTTGAGCTCCCATGCAACCAAGTCGTTTTCTGATTTTTAAAGTCCAAATGGTTGATCTAAACCGTTAGGTGTGATCTCTATAATAAAATGTGCTTGGAGACCAAATTTTACATTTTTTTGAATTTTTTTGCTATTTATTAATCCAAGCATACACTACTCAGTCTAAGTTCACCCAACCTCCTGTGAACTTGACTCTAAAATATATCGAATCGACTTTAAACGATGAATCCAAACCGTTGAAACCCTTCTACCTAATGAGTGATGCGTCTACATGTGAAAATTTTAAAGTTTCGAATCGAATTAATTTAAGGACGTGGCTACGGTGCTACGCGTAGCATGGAGACCTCCGTGCAACGGCTCAAAATTTGAATTTTCAAAATCCTAACGGTCGATCCAAACCGTTAGATGTGTTCTCCATATTGAAATGTGCTTGGAGACCAAATTTTACATTTTTTGGAATTTGTTTATTATTTATTAAGCCACTTTGAAAATCACTGATCCAACGGTGGCTTAACCAACAATAAAACTGTTGAATTAGCGATTTTCAAAGTGGCTTAATAAATAGTAAAAAAAATCCAAAAAATATAAAATTTGGTCTCCAAGCACATTTCAATATATAGAACACATCTAACGGTTTGAATCGACCGTTAGGAATTTGAAAATTCAAATTTTGAGCCGTTACACGGAGGCCCTCTATACTACGCGTAGCATATTAGCAATTTCATATATATATATATATATATATGAGTCCGGCTATGCTCAAAACGTTTGTTCCTGGGCTCAGGAACAAACGGTTCGGTTCTCCAATTTTCAAAGTCCAAACGGTCGATCCAAACCGACAGATGTTTAATCTATATTAAAATGTGCTTGGAGACCAAATTTTATATTTTTTGGAATTTTTTTACTATTTATTAAGATGGTTTGAAAATTGCTGTTTTTATTAAAATTCTGCACCATTGAAAACAGCGATTTTCAAACCATCTTAATAAATAGTAAAAAAATTCCAAAAAATGTAAAATTTGGTCTCCAAGCACATTTTAATATAGATTAAACATCTGTCGGTTTGGATCGATCGTTTGGACTTTGAAAATTGGAGAACCGAACCGTTTGTTCCTGAGCCAAGGAACAAATGTTTTGAGCATAGCCGGACTCTATATATATATATATATATTTGTCTCAATTCAATACTAAATAAGTTCGAACTGATGGGATACTTTTATTGAAGACAAATTATTCGAATTGACTTGCTATCTCCATAAAGGAAATCATTGACGATTATAAATTGGAGATTCTTTTTTTTCTTACGCGAGATTCCGAGGAAAAAATATTGCTCAATTAATCTCATCAGATATTTCATATGTAATTACAGGTTTAATCGAAACAAAAGATATTTTATTTGAGTGTAGAGTTCAATTACTTTGTGTCTTTCATTTATAATTGTATGTCATCTTTATTTTTTAAGTCAAAACAGCCGATCTAAATTGCTCAATATGAATTTTATATTAAAATGTACTTGAAGATCAAATTTTATATTTGTTGCAAACTTTTTTTTCTAATTTTTAGACAAGTACAAAATCACTGTCTTTTGAATTGTCAAGAATTTTTGGAAAAAATAATAATTTTGGACCTATCTTAAAAATCATAGAGTAAGTTAATATATCTAAAAAAAAAAATTACATGCATAATTAAAATATAGAGTGTTCGAATATGCTCCAATATCCACTTATCTTCAAAATCACTTATTCATTTTCTCATTTTCTCATTTTTCTAATTTTGTACCTATCTTAAAAAACGAGATATAAATTTTTATGTTTTTTAAGATAGGTACAACATTATTATTCTTTGTACCTAAAGTGAGAGAAACTAAGGGTCATCAAACAGGGAAATTGCTAGAGAAAATAAGGAGAAAAATTATATACAGGGAAATTTTAAATTTAAGCCTATAATATATTATTTGATGGGTTACCGTATTTTCGTTAAATTTCAAAAATCTGTATTGTTTCTACTAATTTAGTGTCATCAAACAGTGGTTATTAAAAACAAAAAAAGTAACACGGCTTCTCAAATTTGAATGTATATTGTTAATGATTCAATTTGAATTTTGTTACTTTTTTTCGCCAATTCGTCCAGTTGTGCATATCTTGACCAATTGAAAATTTGAACAACTAATTATATATTTTTTTAGAGTGAGGCTATGGTAACATGTATATTACAGGAGAAGAGGAGAAGGGTTCATATGCACTATTTTTTGGTGCTCCAATATGCTCCACATTCTTTATCTCTATTTTGAAAGTCCAAACAGTCGATCTGAACCGTTCAACATGATCTTCATAATAAAATATGCTTGGAGGCTAAAATTTATATTTTTTGAGAATTTTTTTACTTTTTTTCACAAGTACAATATCACTTTATCAAATGTTCCAGGATATCCTTAAACAGTGATTTTGTATCTATCTATAGTAAAAAATTATAAGAATTATAAAATTTGGTCTCCAAGCATATTTTATTATGAATATCAAGTTGAGCAGTTCGGATCGACTGTTCGGACTTTCAAAATGGCGATAAAGAATGTGGAGTGTATTGGAGCAAAAAAAAAATAGTGCATTTGAACCCTCCTTGTTTTATAGATCGATTCTTGTTATGAAATAATATCTCTATTTTAACATTTAAATAGTCAATCAGAATAATTAAAAAAATTATTGTTATTGAATTAGTCCATAATTTTTAGATCAAGTGATTTTTTATTTTAAATAATAAAAGTTTCTAATATATAAAATTTGATTTTCAAATAATTTATCATATAATATCATATTTAACTGTTCAAGTTGACTATTTAAACATTAAAAATGAAGGTACATCTCTAAAAAGAATAATATGCATATCAAGTCTCACTTTTTTTTTTACTTGCGTAATCGACGATTAAAAAGAAACAGAGAAAAGGAAAGCAAAAGTGCAAACAAAATGGGGGCACCTTTTCACCGATGAACAACCGAATTCCGACCGATTTTTTGCGAATCCATTTTTACAGCGCTGTAATCTGTGCGTACAGCGTTTACAGCGCTGTAATCTGTTCCTCTCTCCCTCCTCTCAAACGCTGTACGCACCAAAAACAGCGCTGTAAAAACGGGCTCTCGATTTTTTCATTAATACCTAAATAAATAGCAAATATGCTCGCGAGTATATTTTTTTTTATAAATGTTCCAGCCGCTCAGTTGGGAGACGGTTTACTCCCAACACCAACTGCTCAGCGTTTGGATGGTCAGATTCATTTTTTTTAAAGATCTTAAATGAAAAATAAAAAATGTTCAATTTTATAGCAAACAAAAATGAAAAATGTTTATGAATGTACATTCGTTTGGATATTATATAATAGTAAAATAGCATGATTTTGACCGTTTAATATCTAATATGCAGTACAGAAGAAAACATTTATTTGTACATCTTTCCATTTAATAAATTTGTATGTTATAACATAAATAAAAAAATAATCTTCATTGATTAAATGATTTGAAAAAAAACAATCAATTCGTCAATCTTTTCACGACACATGATGTGTACATATTAATATACTTGTAAATATTTTTTGGGTATAGAGATTCTAAAATAATTTAAAATTATTGCAGATTATTCGAAGGAATAATGTGGTACATAAACAAATCATTTTCTTATTTTATTTGGGACGAAACCTCTAATCACAAAAAAAAACAAGTAATTTTTATTTTTAGAATTCTAGTTACTATTTTAATACAATATATTGTTGAAAACATTATTTGTGTTTTTTTTATCCTAGAGCACATAATAAATAAAATAATAAATAATTAAGACCCCACACTTGTTATAAATTTTCATTTTGGCCTATGGAGTTGGTGAAGAAAATTGAGGACATAGTGTAAAAAAAATGAGAAAATTTTATAAAAAAATTTCCGTCCCGAAGACATATTTGCTATTTTTTTGAGGTATTAATAAAAAAAAATCGGGAATTCACATCCTTCCAGATACATGAAAAGAAAATCTTTTACGATTAGCGGATCCGGACCATTCCTTTTAGATTGGCACGAATCTCAAAGTCCAATAATATTGCCCCTAAGTTACTCTGAATCTCAAACCGGCTAAAACCGTAAAGTGAGGGAGATCCTTGGAATCCTGAACAACCCCTTCGAGCATCTGCATCCCTGAAACTTTTAGAGTTTCAAAACTGGCTTGGCAGTTTCTAAACCAATTTCAGAGATGTAGATGGATTTCATATTTACCAATTTTGTTCAATAATTTGTAAATATGAAACTGTTTCAAAACTCTGACATGGCAAAATAATCAATCCGTATTCGCTCAATTTTTAATACTATTTTAATTAAATGCTATGTGACAATTAAGAAACTCTAATTTTAATTTTATAGATATAGAAATTTAGAAATTTAGGCTGTGCTCCACTTGGGGTTAGGGGAGGAGAGGGGAGGGGAGGAGAAGCGACAAGAGTCACAGATTTGAAAATTGAACGGTGCAGATTTCACAAATTTTAATTTTTCACTTCCTCTCCCCTCTCCTACCCCCATCTGGAGCACAGCCTTAAAGAACCTAAAATTTCTAAAATTCTATTAAGAGTTATTTAGAAACTAAGAGTATCTAGCTCTTAATTCTTTCTTCACCGAGAGGCGAGAGGACATCCAACAGATTCTTTTGTAACCTATTTCTCTATTTTTTTTTTTTTTCAATGACAGTCTAATCTGGCAGAAAAAGAAAAGAAGAGAAAATCAGAGATTCCTCTGAGTCTCAGCAGATAAGCTACAAATTTCGTTTGATCCGTACCTATCAGACGGGGAATTCGTATCCTCTGCATTTAACTCGAAAGGAAATCTTTTCAGTTAATTCATCTCGGTCGTGTAAACTACTTTAAGATCCGTGGGACTAGATCCGCACTAATATTATAGAATTCTGTGTTAAAATGAGATGGGTAGATTCCATTTAAAATCGGACGGCCGAGATGCATTAATGGAAAAGATTCTCTTTTGAGTTAATGCAGGATACGTGTTCTCAGACGCAGACCGTGCGTACGAGTCTGGCATCATTTCGTACGCCAGCTTTGAAGTTGTTTGTCGTGTTTGGTGGAAAAATGGTCGGATTCCTTCCTTCCTTCCTTCCTTCCTTCCTTCCTTCATTCCCGTGACCCTGTCTAATTAATTAATTAATGGAAAATTGGAAATGGGATACATCATACATGACATCATACATAACATAAGACAATTACTGCCGATGCATGTATTGTATTGTATTGCATTTATCCAAAGTCCAAACCCATTTCCCAAGGCACTCAATGAATCCGAGTCATTCGTTTTAATCTAATATCCGTTTTCCATTCAAAGTACATCTCCAAATTAATATCATCCAAAACATCATATTTGAACCTCAACAATTTAAGTTCATAGTAATGCAAATACTAAAAGGGAAATCATGAAATTTTACAACCTAGATTGTTAACCGTCTTGAATTCAGACACTTGCCTAGTGGACTTGCAATTTCATGAAATTTCAACCTCAATTTCAGCCTCTCCACAAATCAATAGACGATTCATTAGGAACTTCCCACTTTTATAATAATAATAAAAACAAAAACAAAAACAAAAACAAAACAAGATGATTGAAAAATTAAAAATTTCAAAAAATTTAATGAGTACAGTAGGATTTAATTCTTCTCTTTTATTTTCGTTGTTTTTTTTTTTAGCGGAGCGAGATGAGAAAAGTGTAGATAGGAAAGGAACGAAAGGAGGATTTGTTCCAAATTGTCACGGGCTAATAAAAGCCCATTAAAGCCTTCTAATTAAATGGTTTCCTTAAAGGAGGCCCAATGTATTTAAGAGCTCCTTTAAACCTTCTAATTAGCATGCACCCATTACCCATATCATATGCGGCCATTATCGTATCGCTCATTGATAGCACCGCCACCGATTTGATTTTTCCCTGTTATTGGTGGAGACCAGGTGATTTGATTTAATTGTTCTCTCAGATCTTAGATCAATATCTTATAATTCTGATTTTACACTTAGTCCCTTCCCTTAGTTTTTGATACAAGACCCGAATAATTTAATTTAATTTAATTTAATGTAAGGACGGACTGGCTAGATTCGGTGATCCTTTCTCATTTAATCTAAATATTCATAGAAAATGAGGTACGGTAGCTCATATAGTCTTTGTCTTGTGTAAACCCCCTACAGAGCAATAAATAGTTAAACACTGACCTACTACTGCTTTACACCAATAATTGATTGTTTATAAGAGTCACTACTACTTGAAGATTGGATTCCTGTGTTGCTACATGCAATTTCTAAACAGTAACATAATTATTCCTTTACATCAATCCTTTTCTTTTTCTACCTCTGATTCAATGTAGTTCTGTCGTTGCCGTTTGATTTTAATTTGAAATCTGAATCTGAATTAATTCGGCCCAATTCTTACCAGAAAAACAAATAGTTAAGTGGAAAGGAGTCTCGTACAATTCCTAGGGACAACGACAATACTTGCATAGCACAAGAATAGAGGCTATTTTTGAATAGTAACTATTCAGAACAACAATGTACATTCAAATAATATTTTTGCTATTCGGAATAGTTGGAATAGTTACTATTTTATATTTCTTGTAAATGTTAGAATAGCTACTATTCGGAAGTGTGAAGCGAGAATTTATTTTCGAATTTCCGCCAACACAGTTCCGAAATGATAAATTTGACACCACTTCTGCTATCTCCACGTTGTGACAATTCGTTTGAAATCTCACTTGCCTATCTTTCTTTTTAATTAGCACTTTGTTAACGCTATTTTTTTATTAGTTACAGCTATTTACTATTCCACATGTACAATCCAAATAACATTTTTACTGATCCGAATAGCACTATTTTCACACTAATTTGAAAATCACTATTTTTTCTCTATTCTCATTTACTATTCTCAAATTTCGCTATTCTAGCTCACATCCAATTGTACCCGAACTTGTACAAGTGTGCTGTTTAGTTGTCGTGCTGTACAGTTATTGTGCCATGTGAAGGTCAATAAAATCTTTCAAGTACTTATGCACTCCATCTGTTACTTTGTTTAGAAGAATCGTTGTTTCGTCGGGAGAAAAAAGAAGTATGCCACTTTGCTCTGATTTGTCCGATAAAAAAAATTGTACCGTATTTTGTGCCTACTTGTGACTGAAATCCTAAATTCTCTTTGCTGAAATTTTTATTTATATCATATTAAAAAAATAATAATAAACCAAAAAAACACTTTTTATGAATAATTATAAAAATACAATGTCCGTCATTTTGAATGACATACAAAAAAAGTGCAGGTCCATCTTTTTATTTGACAGATTCTGAGTTGAGTCTGCCATTTTATTTGACGAATATACAACTTTTTTTTCCGTGATTTTTATTCATGCCCACTATTCAATATAATTCGCCAACTATGCCCACCAAAACTAGATTCTATCAAAACTACCCAAACCGGCTATGAAATCGTCGGTCCCTATTTTTTTTATTTTTTTGAAAAAAGTTATAATTTATTTATTTATTTTATTAAAGTTTTAGAAATTTTTGATATGTTTATTTGAAATTAGATAAAAAAAAAATATAATTTAGTTTATTAGAAGGACTGAAACAAATAACCCGGATCAATATTTTTCAGATCGGGTTTTTTCGCAGCTGTAAGAAAAATTAAAATATTTCTTTGTCTATTATTGGAAAAAAATAAAAATGCTTTGAATCTTAGTTATTGATCCCGGTTCAAAAGTCACCTCTAAGTAAATATAGAAAATATTTGAATTCTTCTATTTAAAAAAAATAAAACAAATTTCCGAAACTATGTCATAATTTTATATATTATGCACGATTTTTGATGCAGAATGCACACTTTTTGATACGAGAATTATATCAGATGAAAACAACGAACGACTCAGATTCAACACTGTTTGAGTAATGTTTACAAAGTTGCGGCAACTTTTCTTAAATTATTTTATATATTATGCACGATTTTTGATGCACAATGCACACTTTTTGATGCGAGAATTATATCAGATTAAAACAACGAACGACTCAGATTCAACACTGTTTGAGTAATGATTACAAAGTTGTGACAACTTTTCTTAAATTATTTTATATATTATGCACGATTTTTGATGCAGAATGCTCACCTTTTGATGCGAGAATTATATCAGATTAAAACAACGAACGACTTAGATTCAACATTGTTTGAGTAATTATTACAAAGTTGCGGCAACTTTTCTTAAATTATTTTATATATTGTGCACGATTTTTGATGCACAATGCAAACTTTTTGATGCGAAAATTATATAAGATTAAAACAACGAATGACTCACATTCAACACTGTTTGAGTAATGATTACAAAGTTGTGACAACTTTTCTTATATTATTTTATATATTATGCATGATTTTTGATGCAGAATGCACACTTTTTGATGCGAGAATTATATCAGATTAAAACAACGAACGGCTCAGATTCAACACTGTTTGAGTAATGATTACAAAGTTGCAGCAACTTTTCTAAAATTATTTTATTTATTATGCTCGATTTTTGATGCAGAATGCACACTTTTTGATACGAGAATTATATCAGATGAAAACAACGAACGACTCAGATTCAACACTATTTGAGTAATGTTTACAAAGTTGCGGCAACTTTTCTTAAATTATTTTATATATTATGCACGATGTTTGATGCAGAATGCACACTTTTTGATGCGAGAATTATATCAGATTAAAACAACGAACGACTCAGATTCAACACTGTTTGAGTAATGATTACAAAGTTGCGGCAACTTTTCTTAAATTATATTATATATTATGCACGATTTTTGATGCAGAATGCACACTTTTTGATGCGAGAATTATATCAGATTAAAACAACGAAAGACTCAGATTCAACACTATTTGGGTAATGATTACAAAGTTGCGTAACATTTTTCTTAAATTTTTATTTTTTCAAAAATAGAAATACCATAATATTTTCTGTATTTACCGAGAAGTGACTTTTGAACGGTATCAATAATTCAGATTCAAAGAATTTTTATTTTTTTTCCAATAACACACAATGAAATATTTTAATTTTTCTTACAACTGCAAAAAATTCGATCTGAAAAATATTGATCTGGATTATTTGTTTCAGTCCTTCTAATAAACTAAATTATATATTTTTCTCAAGGTTCTAAATAGCGATTATAGCGGCGTAGCGGGGAGACAAAAAAAAAAAGCTATAGCGAAAGCTTTCCTACATAACGTTTTTTTTTAAAAAAATTATATTTTATATTTCTACTAATAATAAACATTATCTATGTAAAATCTCATAGAGTAACAAAAACACCAAATTGATTAAGAAGTTCTAATATTCATATTAAACCAATACAGAGTCCAAATTGTCATTCAAAATATCTCTAATTCTATAATTCATAAACTATCGATACATTTTCTATTCAAAATATCATACTATCATATATTAAGTATCATTTTACTACATATTCAAATCAACTATTCTTTAGATTAGTCAGACTGAGACACAAAGCTCATTTAAATTGAAAAAAAATAGAAAAATAAGTCCATGTAGCATAGCGGACCGCTATTCCGCTACGCGCTATAGCGGACCGCTATTATCGCTATAGAGGCCGTAGCTTAATTAGCGCAGTTTTACTCCGTAGCTTAGCTTATGAGGTCCAAAACCGCTATAACTAGCTATTTAGAACTGATTTTTCTATATAATTTCAAAGAAACATATCAAAAATTTCTAAAACTTTAATTAAAAAAATAAATAAATTATAATTTTTTTTAAAAAAATAAAAAAATAGAAACCTGTTTAGATAGTTTTGATAGAATCTAAGTTTGATAGACATAATTATTAAAATATATTGAATGATAGCCATGAATAAAAATTACGCTTTTTTTTAACAAGTCTGTAAAGTCGGCCGGCACGCACCACTCTAAAGTTTATTATTTTCTAAAGTTTGTCAAAGTTTGTCTGTAAATCATTAATAACAGGGGGGGCCACCACGCAAAGTAACGCATGTATCATCATTTTATTTTTACTACAATTTTCAGTGTTTCGGATGAACACGTTCTTTGTATTTTAATTCACACAAGCAACTCCCCTTGTGGCTGGTTTATGTACTAGGTGCATGCAACAAATATCATGTTCAAAGGTTCATTCATCAGTCCATAGGACACGGACAAAAAACAATATGTGGGCCTACCTCATTAAATGATATCCATCTCCTAAAAAAAATACTGCACTAAAAAGTCTGGAACAACAGTCAGCCGCGGCGCTGGAAAAAAAAAAATTGATGGTACATCAGTCTGCATTTCTGACAGCCAAATGTTCACAAAAATTGATAGTTATATATTTTTTTCATTTGGAGATTAGACGCCAAGTTCTTTACGTATTGTTCAAATATATTTCATACGACTTCTTCAGTTCATCAATAGTGGAATTCTTTGGTTATGAGGTGGTGCTGTACTGATGATCTCTCCAAATCTAAACAAGATTTCGATGGTAAGCGATCAATAGCCAATTTACTTGGATACTGGCCTCATTTCATTTTTTTTCCTTTTAATTTCAAACTGGTATGAGACTATGAGTAACGAGTGCCTTTTTTTTCTTAACTTTCTTGTTTGCAGCAGTGAAGAACGTTAGAATTTTGTCGTACAATGAGATAAAAGCGGCGACAGATAACTTCGATCCAAGTAACAAATTGGGTCAAGGAGGATTTGGAATCGTATACAAGGTACGAATAACTTAACCTCCATTTTTTGAAATTAAGGATTACTGACCACATTGTCAGCTGTTTGGATAGAATTTTTTGAAATTAAGGATTACTGACCTGTTATTGGTAAAGCTAGCTAACTAGATTTTAGTTCCATGCATGTTTAGTTGAGGACTAAACTATAAAATAAGAAAGTTTAGGCCTTGAAATCAGATAAAAGAGAGAGTGATTTGAAACTTTTTGGATTGATTTTTCTATTTTATTACATCACATAGTTCTCAGCTTATATAAGATGTTGTATTGAATTCTAACTATGATTATTCTAAACCAGACTATAGTAAATGTGTCTTAGTTAGGCGTTATTCTTCTGACATGAGATTGTTCTAATTTGTCCTATTAGCTATGTATCCTCTGTAGCTTGTATTAGAACTGGAGAGATCATTTTGTGGTTTAATACCTCCCAGGCGAAAGGGGGCTCAGTCACATTGAGCTTGGTGCGGAGAAGATGAAACCGAGCGGTAGACAAAGGCTTGGTCAAGAGATCAGCAATTTGATCATTGGAACACAAAAACCGCACATAAAGCTCACGCTCATGTACGAAATAAAAATCAATTTCAACATGTTTAGTCCTTCCTTGAATGAAACATTCGGTTCGAAGCAAGAAATGTGGCTCCAATTAATGTTGTCACACTAAAGTGTTGGAGGTGAAGGCACGAGAATCTGCAATTCTTTGAGCAAGTATTGAACCCATAGCAACTCGGCACATGTGAGGACTAGAGAGTGTTAGTCGGCTTCGGTGCTAGAGTGAGACACCGTTGGTTGTTTTTTGGCACTCCAAAACACCATATTGTTGCCAACAAAGATGAAAAAACCAGATGTTGAGCGACGGTCATCAGCGGAGTCGGCCCAATCGGCATCGCTATAGGCATTGATCAAAAGAGTAGAGGCTGGGGTGAAAGAAAGACCTTGAATGAGGGAATGAAATTTGATCGTCATTTCAAGCTAAACAAAATTATAAAAATAAATAAAATGCCCCCAACAAAATTTTGAGTGTACAGATTTTGTAGAATGACTTAGATACGGATGTTTGAATCCTAAAAATATAGATTTCGAGAGAGAACATTTTGTTTTTTTGGATTTGAGAGAACACTTGTTGATCCATACATAGCACCATAATTTGCATACCTAGTGTATATACATAAATAAGATAATGTAGTGTAATTTTATTTTACAAGGTTCGTTGTTTCAACAAATTTTGGCGATTCAAAAGGCAGCTCAAAATCTAGGGTTTTGACAACCGCCTCGCCCCCTCCCTCCCTCTCCCTCCATCAAACTCCTCCCTTTCACTCTCCTTGTAGTCCTCATCTCTGACACAACACTCTTTCTCTCTGTTGGTTCTACCTTCTCGAGTGGAGAGGAGAATGAGGGAGAGGGGACGAACTAGAGTCGAGAGTGCAGTGTCATTGGAGTTCAGAGCGTAGAATCCTCACTCAATTGGAGTGCGACTGTGAGTAGATCCGGTTGTCATTGGAGCGCAGCGGCGATCGAAGAAGCAGATCTAGTCGTGAAGTGAGATGGCGTAAAGTATTAGGGTGATCAACATCTCGATTGGAGCGCGACTTTGAATAGATCCAGTCGTCATCTGAGCGCGGCGGCAGTCGAAGAAGCAGATCTGGTCGTGGAGCAAGATGAGGATTAAAGCATTAGAGTGATTAAGAGAGGATTATAATATTAGAGTAGTTTGGAAGATTTTATGAGAATAAAAGAGTAAATTTAGGAATTACAGTCATTTGACCCATTGTAAATACGTGTTTTTATCAATGAAATTGTTAGTAGACGTTTTGCTAAAAAAAAAGAAAGAAATTGTTAGTAGGCATTTAAAGTCACTAACTTTTAAAAAAAGAAAAAAATTATAAGGGTAGCTAAAAGATATAAATACTTATAAAAAATTTATGAAATACAAATGACAAAACCGTAAATAAGTGGATTAAGTCATCCCCAATCACTACATGAATCCTCTTGTCTTGCTGAGGTATGTCCAAACTGTATCAAGAATCAACTAATAAGTGGATTATAATGTGCAGTTGATTCCATACCAGACAAGACCGGGTCAGGTACCTTGTACCTATTGGTTTGAAGCATATATACCTTATACTGTATTGGTAGTGATTAAACATGGATCTGTAAGTCCCTGATTTTATTTAGGGAAAACTGAAAGATGGGACCCACATCGCCGCAAAGGTGCTATCTAGCAAGTCAGAACAAGGTGCAAAGGAATTTATGACTGAGATAGAAAGCATCGCTAATGTGAAACACACTAACCTTGTTATGCTGCTTGGTTGTTGTATTCAAAAGCGCGCTCAAATTTTGATTTACCAGTATGTAGCAAATAACAGTCTCGACCGAGCCATGCTAGGTACCAGTTTAATTATATTTTCCTTCCTTTTTCCTGTTGTTTGCTCTTGAAAATTATATATTGTAATTACTCAAAGCATATACATGTAGCTATGTTTTTCTTTTTTAGGTTCAAACAATGGAGAAATAAATCTAAGCTGGGATTTAAGATCTGCAATTTGTAAAGGAACTGCATGCGGCCTCAGCTATTTGCATGAAGAACTTGAACCGCCGATTGTGCATAGGGACATTAAAGCGAGTAATATTTTACTCGACCAAAATTTTATTCCAAAAATAGGAGATTTTGGTCTTGCCAAGCTTTTTCCGAATAACATCACTCATATAAGCACACGCGTTGTCGGCACATAGTAAGTTCTCGCTTGACTAACAACTTGTGCTATTATATATGTCATTTTTCTTTTCTTGTTTTAGAAATTAAAGTATGAAACCATATGTGGCCACTGGCTAGTATAATTTTGATCAGTAATTTCTGTTAGAGATAAATGTTTAGGTTTGTATAAGGATAGTGGACAGGTGTCAAGTGACCAATGGATTTGTTATAGTACATTATTAGAGAGATTGATCAGTTTATAAATAACTATTATTTCATGTAATCAAATACACAAGAATAATAATACAAGATTCATTCTTTCTTGACATCCTCTCGTCCACTAGAACTATCAATTTCTTTATGTTATCAAATTATAGAGAGGTAAGTTATTGATTTCAGTTGATACAACAGCTCATTTAACTTTCTAACTCTGTATAAAATGAAAAAAAAATGCATGCAGTGGTTATTTGGCACCTGAATATGCTGTTCATGGACAGTTAACCAAGAAGGCTGATGTTTACAGCTTCGGTGTACTTCTTCTTGAAGTAATAAGTGGAAAAAGAATTTCACAGTGGCACAATATTGTCAACTCAGAGATGTTTCTTGTGCAACAGGTTAGTTAAATTTTATAGGATGTAAATGAAAGATTGTACAAATTTTTAAACCATTAAAAAAGCTATAAAAAATATATACTCCATGATACTTTATGCTGAATCCAAAAGAAACTATGACAATATGTTGGATGCCAAATACATGATGAATGAATGTGTGTTGTGAAGTACTTAGGAAACACTTAGGTGGCAGTTTGACAAGTTATTTTAATGATGAGAATTCCTTGCATTTCTATTAATCATTCATATTCTTTATTGCTCAAGCCACAGCAAGAAATTTCATTACCCTTTTTAGGGTTAATTTCTCCTATGTCCCTAAAGAGTTCTTCAATTTCTTATCTACCCTTGTACTCTTCATTATATCTAAAATACCCCTTAATATGTTATTTTCTTTCTTATTTACCCACAAAATTAATTATCCATAATTAATGAGTCATTTAAATCTATTATTACCAATATTACCCCTCATTTTCAAATATCTTTTTCAATTATGTTTTCGCTTCATATGTAGTGCCTAGCATCTCTGGATAATTAATTTTGTCAGTCTTCTTTGTTTTTTTTTCTTCTAATAACCAGTTGAGTGCTTCTGCCACCTCAAATTCACCTGTTCAAGTATCAGCAAACAAGGTGGTTACATCGGGTTAAATGGAATGTAAATAGAAACCGACCCGCTAAGCTTCTAACCTGTTAACAGTGTTTAACCACAAAGCTCCCTCTTGGATTATTTTCCCTCCCAATGCATCAGGTTCTATTCTATACCTCTGGAAAAGATGTGATCATTCCACTACCTCCAAATCCATCAGCAGGTGCAAAGCACTCTTGCTATCCATTCTTCCTTGCTGACATCTCTCTGAACTGACAGTGCCATCAATGATTTCTCTCAAATTTGATATGTTGACAAGTCCGGTACTGAGTTTCGTACCAGTATCCGTTTACTTAGCGAATTCTGAACAATTCCCCAAACGGATCTTTCAAATGGACATGTAAACATTAGATGGAGAACCGTTTCAGTGCTTTGTCCGCCACACATAACACAATCCGGCTCACCCTATATCCTCCGTTTTATCAGAACATCCCTCGTCAACAATTTTTCTTTTAGGAGGGTATATCCGAAAATTCTTACTGAAGGGAGCTCCTTCGCTGTCCAGACCTCTTTGAAACCGCAGTTCATTTTCCCTCCTTCCGTTAGCACCTTAGAGATGGATTAGAACTATATCTCCCCGATTTTTCCCACTTCCAAACAATTCCATCTCGTGATTGAAATTGGGTGCCACCGCGTTAAGAATTGATTGTGCCTGTCTCAATGACTCAGAAAACAATAGTAGTAAGTGGGTATCAATCTCCATAAGACTCAGAAAGAAAAATTGTTGATACTTGAAAAGTTTGTAGTATTGAGTCAGAAAGGGTATTCAAGATATGTCATCATTAGTTGGTATTGTATTATAGTATTCTATTATTTGCTGATACTTTTTTTGAGAAAAAATTTCAATTTTTTTTTTGAAAGGACTATTGTTTGTTGATACTTGAACAGGTAAAAATGAGGGGTATTATTGACAACAATAGATTTAAATGAGTCATTAACCATGGATAATTAATTTTGTGGATGAATAAGAAAGAAAAGAAAAGGTTGAGGGATATATTAGATATAAAGAAGAGTACAGGGGTAAATAAGAAATTGAACAATTCTGTAAGGGTACATGAGAAATTAACCCTTTTTTTGTATTGTGACTAATTAAATGCCAGAAAAGAAAACATAATTTAATGTCCCAGAGGCTAATATTTTCAGCAATGATATTTTCTCTTGGACTTGCAGGATTCTTCTATATAACACAGAACTTATGCAATTAATCTAAAATACATGATTAATTTATAGACTATAAATGCTACCTTTACAAAATTTTCATTTTCACAGGCATGGCATCTTTACGAGAAACAAAGGCTTCTTGATCTGGTTGATCCAAATCTAAAAGATTACCCAGAAGAGGAAGTGTTACGATACACAAAAGTAGGTCTTTTTTGCACGCAAGTTGCAGCTAGTAAAAGACCATTTATGCCGCAAGTGGTGGAGATGCTTTCGAGACCAATTAAACTGGACGAAAAAGAACTCGAGTCTACATGTTCCATTAATGATATGATACAAAATGAGGCTGAAGGTGCTTTGAGTTCTATGGTCGTGAGGAGTAGTGCTGTTTGGCCACCGATGAGCTCTTCTTCTTTCACACAAACTGAAATCAACCCTAGATGAAATTTTTTTGTTTTTTTTTGCCTTACTGTAAGGGTATCTGAATCCGTTAAAATGGCAGCAACCTAATTCCAATGATCAAGCCATTCAAAGAATAGTTCATGGAAGGCATTGGAGAATTAATTAATTATGCTATATGATGCTTAATTAGTGTAGAAGACTAGAAATGTAAGTGAATGTAAATTATATACATATTCTCTTTTCTGTTGTATATTTTGATGTTTAGTACTGTTCATGGTAAAAACTGCCCAATCATGCATGGTGAAGGCAACATTGAGACTTAATTGCTAAATGCTAGCAGGCAATTAAGCTAGCATAGATCAAATAAGGTAGAAATAAGATCCACAAAACCAGGCCGCTCATGCGTCCTAACAGCAAAACCGCATCCATCCATGCATGCATCAGTCTTTGCAGTTGATCTGGTACATAGTATAAAATATTTTTTTTCATTTTTTGGCACTTTCATGTCCAAAACTGCATTGCAAACGTTGGTCATTTGGAATTTGGAATCGGACATTAATTCTTGGTGCTTTCATCATCAAAATGGTGTGAAAATGATGTGAAAATGACAAGATTATTTTCTACGAACTAGAGAATGTATCTGGATTTTTGTTGAATAGTATTATTTTCTCTGAAACGACTGTATTTAGTATCTCTGTTTGGTTAAAATAGAAACAGGTGTTCTATGTTGGGCCGCTAATTAAAGGGAAAATATTGCAATCATAAGTGGATTGTTGGTAGATTGCATATACTCTATCACTGTGTTTTGGTGATTGGTTAAACGTAGAGTGTTTGATTTTTGTTTTGTGTTAGTCGGTAAGTCCCGGTGTTCGTTCTTGGACATTTTGATATGATGTTTGTAAGTTAATTTGATTTCAGGAATGGCTTTTATGAAAAAAAAATGTCCTTCAATAAATCTTTTTATATAAGCGCTGTTATAAAACAAGACAAAAACAAAATTGGGGAGAGGCTAAATCTTATTTCTTTATTATATCACCATTTTAGTGTCATCCTCAATCTCTTACAAACCTCTATTTATAGGCTAAAGAAAAAAAAAATAAAAAGCCATACAATTACAAGAGAGTTAATACATAATTAAATCTAATAGAAAGTGGATGTGGTGGAGAAGGTGAAATGTCTATATTTATTATTTCATAACACTCCCCCTTAGACATTTTACTTTATATTATACACTATTAATATTGTACTGCAGGACAAATATTAATTTGGTACTTCAGGACTAATTTGAATTAACTGATACTTCCGGATCAGTTATGCTGCCTCATTAAAAACCTTACTAAGAAAACCCAGTGGGACAAAACTTAGTGAAGGAAAAAAGAGTGCAGCGTGTATAATACTCCCCCTCATTTTAATGTACATATTTTAAGCGACGGATGCCGATCTTCTGTGAAAGTTGCTCAAAAACTTTTCTTGGCAATGACTTTGTTAATAGGTCTGCCAAATTGTCGCTTGATCTGATTTGACAAACATCTATCAGGCCATCCTTTTGTAGATCATGAGTTGAGAAGAATTTTGGCGAGATGTGCTTGGTTCTGTCACCTTTAATATATCCTTCTTTGATCTGAGCAATGCAAGCTACATTATCTTCATATAGTACTGTCGGGCTCCCTTTGATTGACTCAAGCCCGCATTCCTCCTAGATGTGTTGGATCATTGATCTTAACCAGACACATTCTCGACCAGCATCGTATAGAGCTATTAATTCGGCATGATTTGATGATGTTGCCGTCAGTGTCTGTTTTGTCGATCGCCATTAAATTGCAGTACCGCCATATGTAAACACATATCCGAATTGTGATCGAGCTTTATGCGGATCTGATAAATAGCCTGCATCTGCATACCCAACTAATTTGGACTTTGTATCTTTTTGATAAAATAGTCCCATATCACGTGTCCCGCAAAGGTAACGAAATACATGTTTAATTCCGTTCCAATATCGGCGTGTTGGATCAGAACTATATCTTGCTAGTAGATTTATAGAAAAACCAATATCAAGTCTCGTATTATTAGCAAGATACATCAAAGCCTCAATTGCACTTAAGTATGGTACTTCTGGACCAAGAACTTTTTCATTCTTTTCGCGGAGACGATAAGGATCCTTTTTTATATCAAGTGATCGGACAACCATTGGTGTACTTAGAGGATGAGCTTTGTTTATATTAAAACGTTTTAACATCTTCTGGATATAGTTTGATTGATGGACAAAAATACCATTACACAAATGCTCGATCTGCAGGCCGAGACATAATTTTGTTATACCGATATCTTTCATTTCAAATTCTTTTTTTTAATAATTTTGTAGCCTTTTCGATCTCTTCAGGAGACCCAATAATATTTAAATCATCAACATATACTGCAATAATTGTAAAATCTAAAATTGATCTTTTAATAAAAACACATGGACTAATTACATCATATTTGTATCCTTCTTTTACAAGATATTCACTGAGTCGATTATACCACATTCGACCCGACTGTTTTAGTCCATATAAAGATCTTTTTAACTTTATAGAATACATTTCTCGAGGTTTTGATTTCAATGCTTCAGGCATTTTTAATCCTTCAGAGACTTTCATATAGATATCATTATCAAGTGATCTATACAAATAAGCTGTGACTACATCCATGAGGCGTATTTGAAGGTTTTCAGTGATTGTGAGACTGATTAAAAATCTAAGAGTTATTGCATCTACTACATGTGAATATGTTTCTTCATAATCAACTCCTGGTATTTGTGTAAAACCTTGAGCCACAAGTCTTGCTTTATATCTCACAATTTCATTTTTCTCATTTATTTTTTATTGCAAATATCCACTTGTAACCTACAGGGTTAACATCTTTGGGGGTTAAGACTACAGGTCCAAAAACATTGCGTTTTATAAGCGAATCTAATTCAGCCTTCACGACATCTTTCCATTTTGGCCAATCATTTATGTGTATACACTCTTCAGGAGTTTTTGGCACATAATCTTCCTCATTTAGCACATCAATTGCTATAGCATATGCAAAAATATCATCAACACATGTTTCATTTCGGTTCTATATTGTACTATTTTGTACATAGTTTATTGAGATCTCGTAATTACTAGGTACCTGAGTTTCTTCTGGAACTTCATCAACCTCTTCTGGGGTTTTATCAATCTCTTCTGGGATTTTATTAATCTCTTCTGGGATTTTATTAATCTCTTCTGGGGTTTTATCAATCTCTTCTTGGATTTTATCGGTAACCTCTTCTGGAGTTACACCAACTGCTTTATTCTACTCTTTTCTTTTACGTGGATTTACATCCTTGGAACCGAGTGGTCTTCCACGTTTTCTACGCACATTAGATTCATTAGATATTTTTGTAATGTCAATTCGTGCAGGTGCGTTTATAGCTGAAATATGTGATTTAGTAACTCTATTTGTATCTATAAATGCATCAGGCAATTCATTTGCAATTCTTTGTAAATTTATAATCTTTTGAACTTCAAGTTCACATTGACCACTTCGGGGGTCAAGATAAGATAATGATGAATTCCAAGTAACTTGTTTATCCAGCTTATGTTTTTCTTCTCTTAAGTTTGGGAATATTGATTCATTAAAATAACAATCAGCAAATATTGCTGTAAAAACATCTCCTGTTAATGGTTCTAAATATTTAATAATAGAAGGAGAGTTAAAACCAATATAAATTCCCAACCTTCTTTGTGGTCCCATTTTTGTGCGTTGCGGAGGAGAAATTGGAACATATACTGCACAACCAAATACCTTTAGATGGGACAAATTTGGTTCTCTTCCGGATACCAATTGTAACGGAGAATACTTATGATCTGCAGTTGGTCTTAATTTAATTAGTGCAGCAGCATATAATATGGCATGTCCTCATGCAGAAGACGGTAAATTAGATTTCATAAGTAAAAGTCTAGCAATTAATTGTAACATTTTAATTAACGATTCTGCTAGACCGTTTTGTGTATGAACATGGGCTACTGGATGTTCTACTGTAATTCCAATAGACATGCAATAATCATTAAAAGTTTGAGAAGTAAACTCACCTGCATTATCGAGTCGAATTCTTTTAATTTGATAATCCGGAAAATTAGCTCTCAATTGGATAATTTGTGCTAATAGTCTAGCAAATGCAACATTTCTTGTTGCTAACAAACACACATGTGACCAACGTGTTGATGCATCAATTAATACCATAAAATATCTAAATGGTCCACACGATGGTGTAATAGGCCCACATATATCTCCTTGAATTCTTTCTAAAAATGAAGGAGCTTCAGGTCCAACTTTATTTGGAGATAGCATAATAATTAGTTTTCCAAGAGAGCATGCTTCACATGTCAATTCTTTTGATAATAGGATCTTCAGGTCCTTTAAGGGATGCCCATTTGTACTTTCAATTATTCTCCTCATCATTATACTTCTTGGATGACCCAATCTTTCATGCCACAATGTAAATAATTTTGGATCAACTAACTGAAAGGATTATGTGTTTTGAAAGTTAATATATTTCATATATTTTGTTCATAAGTTTGAATGTTATTATTTTATATGCATTCTTGTTCCTTGAGTTAAATGTTATATCTTGTGAAGTATTCAAGAAGATGCTCTTGGTCTTGAATCTTAGAACTAATAAGATGACGACATATAATTCTAAATATGTTCACAATTGAGGTGATTATAGGGAACGTTAATCACCAAGCTGAGATTGTTATGTTATTAAAAGTACACTGAAGTTCTATAAGTTTTAGAAAATGATATCATTTAATAACATGAATATATAGAAACGGGTTTCTGCATATTGAACAATGACCTAACAGAATGAGATATTATATGGATTGTGTTTTGTGTCTTTAGAGTCCATGATATGAGATATGTCAATTTCTCACATGAGAATTGCATATTGTGATTATCATCTTAAGCTATTAATTTAGTGAATAGGTGGTAGTTCATGTGTATGACTTGTGCGGGAGAAATTTATACATTAATAGTATCATTGTCCCTCGAATGAGTTATGATATTACTGGGCCCTTTGGTAAAGTGAGATTATATGGCTAGCAAAATAACTGATACAGTTATATATATAATTCACTTGAGAACACCAAGAAACGAATATATTGTGAAAATGACACGATCCTATTTCACATAATATTCTTAATATCATGAGACAAGGACAGACACAGTTATCGTGGATCGATGTACTCATCTATTGTCATTTGGTGATTGTAATGTAGTGATAGAACCTCTTACAGTCTATGATATGAAAATTCATATCATAAGAAAGTCAAGATGATATAGATCCTCATAAAAGTCACACCAACTGAACGGGAAACAACAAGTATTTTGATATAGTATGTATGTTATAATATACATGGAGATATCAAAATAAAATGTCATTTTGTGACATGCTTAGATACAAAATTAATTCATGTTGGCTTGTGATTTTATTTGGTATTAATGATTGACGTCATTATAAGAATATTATTACATAACATGAATTAATTAAACCATGCAAAAGATTATGGTTGAGAATAAAATAAATAGAAGGATATATGCATAAGAGAGAAAAGGTTTATGATATTCATAAAAGAGAGAAGGACCTTTATGCAATTGTGCATATGACCCTTTGATATTCTCCCATATTTATATATATATGAAGGTGAGATGAAAAGGGAAAAATAACATAAATTTTTCTCTTTCTCTCTTAGTTTTGGTTGTCATAAAAGATAAAAACGTTTTTTTCTCTTCTTCTTTTTATTTATTTGATTAGCCACCAAATCAAATTGGAATTGAAACTTTGATTGAAGAAAGGTGGTTGTATCTAAGCTCCAAGCTTTGTGTTTAATTTATCAAAGGAACACTTAGCTTGTTGTTTAGGTTCAAGGTGAACCGAGAGGCCTAACCGACAAGAAGACGGTACCGGCGGCACAACCGACAAAGACTCAAAGAGAAGATATTAGAGATTTGACAATCTCTAGGTATGAACCCTATAAACTCATAGTTAGATATAATATATGTTAAATATGTTATATGCACAAGTATTTGATGTTTTATATTTGTCACAAGAACGATCTTGTTGTATTGATGTTAAAAAAAAAAAAAAATTGCTTCCGCTGCGAACTCATACAGAAAAAAACCTACACTAACTTCTTATTAGTTACCATATTCGATTCTATTGTACTTATATAAGTACCATATAATCCATAAGACAATGCTTGCATATTTTCCATTATAATTTTCTGGTCATTTTTAATATATGTGATATAAAGATATTCACAATTTCTCTCATTCATAGTTTCAATGTGATAACCATTCTTTCGAATATCTTTAAAACTTAGTAGATTTCTTCTGAATCTACTCGAATATAATGCATCATTTATTATTAATTTTGTTCCTTTAGGTAACAAAATACAAGCTCTTCCGGAGCCTTCAATTAAATTGTTTGCGCCAAATATAGTGTGAATATTAATCTCACCAAGATGCAATTGTGAAAAATATTTCTTACTTTTCAATATGGTATTTGTTGTCCCGCTGTCTACTAGACATGGATCTTCTTTACTTACCATTACGTCAGTCATTTTTCTTTAAAAAAAAGATCAAGAATAAAATAAAATATCTTTATTCATTAATTTTATTTGCATACAATATAAAAATTGAAATATAAATTAAACTTTTATTAAACATAAACTTCTACATTTTATTTTCTCTCTTAGTAAAAATGTCTATTTCTTCATCTACATTATGAAAAAAAACTGATATATCAAGATGTGTATCCATATGGCATTCATTTTGGGATCATTTTCAGTAAAGTTCATTTCTATACTTTTTCTCTTTTTCTTTAATAGCGTACGACAGGTACACGAACAATAATTTATCATCCCACATGTGTAACAAATATCTTTTGAATGATTTTCTTCTTATTTCTATTAATACATATTTATAACATAATACAACTTCAGGTTATTAATGCCATAACTTCGAGTTATGATAAATGAGAAGGAAGATAAATCCAAACTTTGTGGGATTTGTCATGTATATTACAAAATATATACGTATTAATAATTTCAAATTATTAATACCATAACTTCAGGTTATTAAAGTCATAACTTCAGGTTATAAATGCCATAACTTCGGGTTATAAATGCCATAACTTCAGGTTATATTAATGCCATAACTTCAGGTTATTATAAATAAAATGAGACATAAATATAAATAAAAGAATATATAAATTAAATAAATAAATTTAAATGTATCAATAATTTCGGATTAATTTTTATATAACTTCAGGTTATAATAAAATACTTATTTAATAACTTCTGGTTATTAAATTGCTTGATTGCGCAATTATAAAATTTAGTTTGATATAACTTCTGGTTATATTTTGATCCAGTTACCTATAATAACTTCTGGTAATTATATTAATCTTATATGAAAAATTCTAATAAAACTTCAGGTTTTTAATTATAAATAACTTCAGGTTATTATTCATCCAGTGACCTATAAAAACTGCTGGTTATTATATTAATTTTATACTAAAATTTCGAATAGAACTTCAGATTCTAAATAATTATAATAACTTATGATTATTGTTTTATTCGAATAATACGAACTTCTGGTTCTTGATAAACTCTTAATTTCAATAATAACTTCAGGTTAACATTCTGTCATTCACTTCAAGGAATGATTCTTATAAACTAAAACAAATATAATAAAAAATTTAAATGAAATTTAAATTAATGAAAGATATAACAATCAATTAACTAAATTACTTACATAATAACTTTGCAACTATTTTTTTTTTTTTTGAGTAATTCGTGCAACTTCAGGTTTTGGCTAAGAACTTCAGGTTCTCTTGTATAAAATATTATGATTAAGAACTTCAGGTTCTCTTAGAAAAAACTTCTAGCTATAGTATGTACAAAAGCTTCCAGCCATTATCATGTACTTGTTTTATCATTCTCTTCAGGGAATGAAAATATTACTCTCATTCAATATAAAATAATAAAATTTCATCCAAGAAATAAAAATTATTACTAACAACAAGATTAATGAAATATAATCTAAAGAGTACCTTCTTCTAGATAAAATCGTGTTGCAATTTGACTATAGCGAACTCGTGCTTCTACTAAAAACGAAATCTTGCCGCAACTTGACTAGAGCAAACTCGTGCTGATAACGTGTTATAAAACAAGACAAAAACAAAATTGGGGAGAGGCTAAATCTTATTTCTTTATTATATCACCATCTTAGTGTCATCCTCAATATCTTACAAACCTCTATTTATAGGCTAAAGAAAGAAAATAAAAAGCCATACAATTACAAGAGAGTTAATACATAATTAAATCTAATAGAAAGTGGATGAGGTGGAGAAGGTGAAATGTCTATATTTATTATTTCATAACAAGCGCATGGTTTTATTATGCTTAATTGTTAAATTGTTAAATAGTTAAATGATCAATTTTTCTGATAAATGTCATTAATTTTTTTGAAACTTAATATAGAGTTAGATTAAGTTGAAAGAAGGTATAATTAATGTTTTACAAATTGGCACTCCTAATTAAAGATGATTTTATAGCGACTATGTATTAAATAAACGCAATTGTAAGAATTTTTTTTTAAGTTTTTATAATTCGGTGATTTTAAGTTTTACTAATTGGCCCTGCTAATTAGAGATATTTTGTCATTTGATCCGCCTAAATTACTATTAAATATGGTTTCATAAATTGGATGGCCTTCAATTATTACTTTTAAAATTTCAAATACACTGAATGGGCTTACCTTGAATTGATTTTCTTAATTTTTCTTTTTCCTACTTGAAAACTGAAAAACACAAAATTAATTAAGGGAAAAAAAAACATTAATTGTGAATAATTCAGCCTTTCTCCCTCGCCCGGTCCCTTTCTCTTGAGTCTTGACATGTAAGAATATATTGTTTGGAGAGATGCGATTAATACTGTAACAGACATATATAAAAGTCTTGTAGAGGAGAACCACTCAATCTCATGTGCTGCTGTTAATTTGTCATTAATTAATAGTCATACAGCACGTGAATTATTTTTGTCACTCACTCACTAATCACTATTACGGATTGGGATTGGTTTGTTCTTTTAAAAAGTGTGAACCATATATTTGATTCCAAGTGATAGAAGAAGTGACCTCTTTCCTCTCCTCCTCTTCTTTCTCTCTTTCTGAGCATAGCCTATAGAACAAAAATATAAATCAAATGCAGATAGTATAGGATAATTAATTGTTGAAAAGTCACTTGCTCAAATGGGACCCGCTCATCCTAAAGAGAATTTGCTCACACAACGGGACCCAAACAAAACTCACTCACAATTCACAAAAAAAAAAAAAAAAAAACCTAAAAAAAGGACTAATTCACATAAACTTAATGTTAGAGTACTAAAAAAAAAAAGAAAAAGCATAAGCTCTAAGAATAAATTAAATTGTCTAAAAAATAGTAGTTTTGTAAAATACTTAATAAATAATAATAAAAATTCAAAAATATGTAAAATTTTATCTTCAAGTGCATTTTAATATAGAGATCATGTTTAACGGTTCGGATCGACTGTTTGGACTTTGAAAATTGTAAAATCGAATTGTTGTAATATGTTGTAACTTTCAAATATTATAAATGAATCCCTCCTCTTCTCTCATACTGACGAGGTTATTTATAATAATAAAAAAACTAGTTGTTATAAGTATACAAAAATTGATAAACGATACATATTTTGATAGTGACACTTGTCCATTTTACTCACTCTCTGTATCATTCTGCTGTTGAAGTGTACAAAAAATAATCCCACTCAATAAGATAACCATAATCAAATTAAATCGTTATTAATGACTCTCAATTATATTTATATAACTCAAAATTTAATGATCCCACATTATATCCCTCAAGTTTAATGTGACATGTCATCATATTTCACAATTGTGATAATCAACACAATAATTTAAAAATCAAAATTTTTTTTTAATATTTCTCTACGGTTTAAATTATTCATATATTAAATTTGGTACACTTTAGAAACATAATTGATCATCTGTCATTCTGTCAAGCAATTTGAAAAAAAAAATAGTGCATGTATCTTTATCAAAATTTAAATTACATTAAATTTACATATAATTATAAATGATAAAGAACATACCTATAATTAGAATTTTTAATTTTATGTAATTCAACATAAATTATTCTACTTATCAAAATAAATTGACTATCAACCTATCTCTAATTCTAACAATAATTAAATGGCTATCTGCATATTATCCTTTCTCATTTTTTTTTTTTGAAATTTTTTACAGAAGCTGCAAAGTCGTGATGGGAAATCAAACTCTCGACCTTAAAATAACTAACAATTCTAGGAAAAATAGCACGGCAGAGCCGGTTCTATCACGGAACGGCATGGCACGTGTGACTGTTCCGTGCTATGACTCGCGTGTCCTGTGCCATGACCATCTTTTGAAAATTTGACACGGCACGTCACGTCACGTGAAAGATCCGGTCACGGCACGGCACGTGGTCACGTTTAATTAGGACCGTCTTGATCAAATGGTGAATCTTAAATAAACTAACTGAAATTATGGAAGAAAAAAATAGTTAAACGTGAGAAACATGATCATTTAGTTACATTTGAACATAGCACGCGAATGGCCACGGCGTGACTCGTGTGCCGTGATTACCCTTCGACATTTTACTCACGACATGTGTAACTGTTTACTTGATCACACGAAATCAAAATCACTAACTTATTAATCACAACACAGCCCGGCACGTTTTCCCACTGTACTGGTACCTCCCCTTAATTTCTCTATCCTTTCTCACTCAAATAGTAACTTTTTGTCCATGTTCTCGATATTTCCATGTATGTCGACCATCCATAGGGAATTAGGGATAGGGTTAGGGTATGACGTTTTTCACCATATGAACCAAATTAAGATTCCAATGCACAATGCGGCGCTAATGCAGCCTACCATTATTAATTGGTCGCTGTCTGCGGGACCCACAGGATGAGTTGGGGCTATAACTGTTAATGGATGTTAATTAATAAATAATCCCAAAGTCCGATCAAATTTTTTATCAATGGACCATTGGACCTTCATATATAAATCTGCAAGTTCAATCTGATAAAAAAAAAAAATTCATTCTTGTAGAATATTTTTGAATCTGATGATTTTTATTATGATTACATTTAAATTCTAAAAGAAGAACCGCCGGACATGTACTTGAATTAAGTGCGCAAATTTAGTCTGAATTTGATAAATAATATAAAGGTTCAAAACGAAATAAATTATTACGATTTTCAAACTAAATTGGCTCATGCAATAAAATGGGAATTTAAGAAGGCAACAATAAATTATCCTAGTTAAATACTGATATAACTTAGATACGGTTGAATTTAAGTGTAATTAAAAAAATATCATGATATGATCATTTAGTTGATTATTTTATTTGACCAAGATAATTTAAATTGCCCGATTGTATAAGTTAGTTTAAATTCAGCTGAGGACCTTTATATAATTATAGTATTATACTGATACCTATTAATTACGGATCTGACTCTGCTGCTTTCCAAATAGGAGAGCAGGACTCTATTAGTCTAAATCTAACCGTTAATATGTGTTGAGATTCGTGCATGAAAAATTCAACGGTTAGATTTGGAATAACAGAATTATACTCTCCTATTTGAACGAAGTCGGATCCATTAATTACTCAGTTCATGATTCATGCTGTCATATATGCAAAATACTTAAGAAAATATTAATGGCACGCCCATTAATTACTCAGTTCATAATTCATGTATGATGTATTAAATTTGGTTAGCTGATAACTATAAATCCCCATATGGGTCCTGATTTTTTTTAATGAAATTTGGTAATATTTGTTATGGTCAAAATGATTGGAATACAGTACAACTATAATTTAAAACCAATTTGCATATATTTTATAAATCTAATAAAGATATTAAAAGCGAATTATTAGAAAATTGAATTATCCGAAATTGTAAAGTTAAATTTCTTCCAATATTGACATGTGTCTTATCCTGCTGGGCTGTCTTCATAATGCTATTAAAAATATATATATATATTGGACCATACTAATTGATTGTATACAGTGGAGGAGCCAGTAGGGCTCAGATGCACTTGTGACTTGTCTGATTTAAAAAAAAAAAATCAAAGTGTGTTTTTTTATCATATATTTTTTTTATAAAACTTTATAAAAATATATATGCTTGTGTTTACAATAAGAAGCTCTATTAATTTTTGTCTCAAATTAATTAAACAATTATAATTTATCCTGAAAATTTTGTCTCACCTTATTCTATTTGTTGGCACAATGGCACGCCCCTGGTTGTACACTAATTTTCTACTTAAACGTAACAAAAGTAAAGGAAAAAAAATAATTAAAATAGTTTTATTGTGAGAACGACAGACGATACTTTTATCGGATCTACTTAATTAGTGACCTGAACTTTGTAGAGATTTGAACCCGGTTCAAGAATTATTGGGACCAATTGCCACAATATATATATTGACAATCAGTATGGCTTGATGTTAATATTCTATTCTGATGTGTCAATACTGATGTCACATTTTCCACTAGTGTACATGTACACTTGTTCGATCGGCCAGCTATACTAGTCAATTTGTTTGACCGCATTGCGAACTTGATTGCAACAACAATGGGTCCCTATTTCCCTATTAATATCAACCACCATGCTCTCTAATTCTGTACAAGTCTCTAAACTATTTGCAAAGAGATTTTTTTTTTTTTTCCTTCCAAATTTGAAGTGTTGGTCGCTTTAAGGCGATATTTGGGGAACGATGTATCCGAAAATCGTCTACTTTTGTGCTATTTTTGCTTCGCTTAACTTCATTCTGCTTGGCTACGGTATTAATTAGTCTATAACTATTTTCTTTCATTCAGTAAATGCGTGCGTACACACACACATATATTGACACACAATAGTAAATATTGTATCTTTGGAATTTAACAGTTATAGGTGCACATGACTCAAAATGGATCGTTTATACTTCCGAATTGTAAAATTGAGAATATATACATAAAGTTCAGGTAGCATATATAGAAATGATATTCATTAATTTCACTTCGATCGTTCTTAGGAGTTACTACTGTGTTATAATTAAGTGGAGAAGTTAAGTTACATATGTGTTAGAATGTTTTTATCGATATTCTCCATTTAATTATAATAAACGAATTATGCATGCTAATAATTACAACAAAATTAAGGGTACGTACGTACACCATTAATTAATTTATGAGCTAGCACTACGTACAAATATAATTATGCTGTTAACACATTGAAGTTGTTTTAATTTTGTTTCCCAGATATAGGAGTCATGAGCGGTGCAATCATCTATATAAAAGGAGACCTCCATATCACAGAAGTTGAACAAGAAATATTTGTTGGTTCTTTGAGCATTATCTCGATGATCGGCGGCTTAATCGGTGGCCCGACATCGGACGCAATTGGTCGCAAATGGACTATGGGTATTGGAGCGCTCGTTTTCCAAGCCGGAGCAGTCGTCATGACCTTCGCACCATCATATGCTATTTTAATGCTCGGCAGATTTGTAGCCGGAGTGGGCATCGGTTTTGGTTTCTCCATCTCAGCCGTCTATATAGCGGAGTTCTCCCCGGCTGCTGCACGAGGAACCCTAGTTTCACTGCCTGAAATTTGTATCAATATTGGAATTCTACTCGGATACATATCCAACTATGCATTTTCGGGCTTACCTCAGCATATTAACTGGAGGATAATGCTCGGGGTCGGGATTCTCCCTGCATTTTTTATCGGCATCACTTTTCACGCGATACCTGAATCACCTAGGTGGCTCGTAATGCAAAACAGAGTAGAAGAGGCTCGATCGGTGCTTCTTAAAGTGAGTGGGAAGAATGAAGATGTCGAACAAAGATTAAAGGATATCCAAGAGGCAGCCTATGTTAACTCGAGTTACAAAAAGGTGTCTGCGTACCGGGAAATTTTTTTCCCATCTCCTGCTGTGCGCCGCATGTTGGCTGCAGGTTGCGGGATCATGATCTTTCAACAGATCACAGGTATTGATGCAACTGTGTATTACTGCCCTACAATTTTAAGAAATGCTGGTATTAAGTCTGAGAAGAAAATTCTTGCAACCACTGTTGGGGTTGGTTTTACCAAGACGGTTTTTATATTAGTCGCAATCTGTTTGATCGATAAGGTTGGAAGAAAGGTACTGTTGTATGTTAGCACAATTGGCATGACAGTTTGTTTGGCTGTGCTTGGGATAGCACTTGCTTTGCAAAAGCATCTGTTGGAATCTGGCATGCAGGAATTCGGTATAGGCCTTGCCATTTTAGCGGTTTGTGGCAATGTCGCATTCTTTTCTATCGGCTTAGGTCCCATTTGTTGGGTTCTTTCTTCAGAGATTTTTTCACTAAGACTGAGAGCCAAGGCATCGGCTCTTGGCGGGGTCGGAGCAAGGGTTAGTAGCGGTTTAGTTTCCATGTCGTTTTTATCTCTTTCGCGAGCTATGTCGGTGGCTGGAGTGTTCTTTCTTTTCTCAGCTATATCAGCTGTAGCTGTGGTATTTGTTGTGGTGTGTGTACCAGAGACAAAAGGGAAGACATTAGAGGAGATTGAGATGGCGCTTAGAGGGGGAGAGAAACTGAATCAAGCAGATGTAGAATCTGTTAAAACAGAACAGGAGACCAAAACAAAAACTTAGAAAATTTCTATATCTAGTCTTAAGATTTAAGAAAGTGTAATAATATTTCTTTGGTTTTGTTTATCTTCTAGTTCACTTCAGATTTTGGGTCATTAAAATGTATTCCACTTAATTTTAAATAGTGTTTGGTTAGAAATAGCGGAAAGAAAAGGAAAGTAAAAAATGTAAAATTTGATTTACAAGTATATTTCTGAATGGAGATCATGTTAAACAATTTAGATTAATTATTTGGACTTTAAAAATGAAAATATTGATCCATAGCATGGATCAACTTGCACTGTGCATAGTCCCATAGCCTCACTCGAGAGAATGATAAACTGAATGATTAATTAATCTTTCATTTTTCTTTCTTTACATGGTATATACATATTAGCATGTCTCCCTAAAATGTTCTAAAATTTATTCTTCTTTTTTTTTTTTTTATTAATGTTTGGGGAAAAAATTAGAATTAGATGGTAACAGTCTAAGAATTTGGCAATGGTTGACTCAGCATAATCACTCTTCTTTTAATTTTTATCTTATCTAATTTAATGAATTAATTGATTTATTGATATATTGTACTATTTTACAATGTACAAATGTACTCTGAATAAAGTATTTATACAATAAAAATACAAGGGCCAATTTAGCCGTTGGTGTAATCGTTCTGCAGTTTTTCCAAGTTCTTTTATGCTTCGTGTCTCCAAGTATTGGGTCTCCCACCATGTGTATAATGTTAATTGTCTCCAACACAGGTGATCCTTTCAGAAAACTTGCTATTCTAAAAGTTCTTTCAAATAAAACAAAATACAAAAATCAAGCCCCTATCTTTACTACATTCAATAAAAATTAAAGGGTTTAAATATTAAAACTTACAACTTCAAACGGTAAATAAATAAAACTAGCACAGCTGAACATTAGGCTACATTAACAATTATATAAAAAAATAAAAAAATTGAGGGCCTGCACTGTTTAGGCATTTATCAGGAGACAGAGAGGGAACGATTGAAAATGTGCTGTGAATTTTTCACCTTGTTCTTGCAGAAAGCAGAATATGCATCTGTTATCATTATTTTTTTTTGAAACATGACCCATAAGGCCATATGAAAAGAGTTACTGAATGATCAATTATATATATCTATTTTTTTTTTAATATCTGTGCGCACAAAAAAGATAATTGAAGAAATCAAGATATATGGTTTCATTCTTTAGGTTCATTTACTTTTACCGATAAACATAAAAAAAAATTATTGCTACTGAACGGCTTAAAATGTTTAAAAAATATATATATATATAAAACCTTGATTAATATTGTGATATGTAAATTAACTTTGATCAATCATATGAATTTTAGAATCAAAATCAAAGTATAAGAAATCAGTATTTTGCCAAAAAAATATTACAAGGTATAAACAATACCTTGGAATATCTGCAGTATCTTATATATACCAAATTCCATGATTTCCCCATGTCACAAATCCGAGCATAGACATATCTTGTTACAAATTTTGTCTATTTTCAAATTTTTCCATGGATCTACACGGTATTGTTTGTTCGTATTTGTCAAGGAGATACATCACACTGATAGGGGGAAACCGGATCGGATGCGGATCAGATAGTAATCACTATCAATATCTTGTTTTTTCGAATACGGATACGGATATAGATCTAATATTAGACAGATACATACAGATACAGATTGGATATTGGATATCCATAGAATTATACATAAATATTTCGATAATATATTAATATATATGGTATATATCTTCTTTTCGGATACAAATAATTAAAAACTATATCCGTACATGTCTTTGGTCTAGTGGCAAAGACACATGGTCTTTATGTGAGAGGTCATGAGTTTGAAACTTAGATGGAGGAAATCATTTATTGTAATAACAAGGGTGTTAAATAGTTGGATGTCTTGACCTCCAACCTTTACTAAAAAAAACTATATCCGTACCACAATCTGCACAGATATTTAGATATTGAATATTCATATTCAATTTACGAATACGGATCTGGATTCGATTGGACAATATCCGACCCATTTTACCCTTGATTCGTACATCGTTAGATTAAAAAAACTAGTAGAATATGAAAGACACCAGTAGAACATCAAACACAACCAATACAAGATGAAAAAACAACTAGAAGAAGATGAAAAACAACTAGAAAAAACTGAAAAACAACTTGGAGAAAATGAAATACAAATAGAAGAGGGTGAAAACCAATTATTAGAAAATAAAATACAACTAGAAGAATATTAAATATAACCAGTAGTAGATGAAAGACAACCAGTGGAACCTGAAAGACGACTAGAAGCATATGAAAAACAATTAGTAGAAAGTAAAGATAAGATAAAGACAACCAGTAGAACATGAAAAACTAGTAGTAGATAAAAAACAACCAATAGAACATGAAAGGCAATTAGAAGAAGATGAAAGTCATTTAAAAAAGATGAAATATACCTAGTAAAAAAATGAAAGATATCCAGTAGAAGAAGAAAGACAATAGGTATAAGATCAAAGACAATCAGAAGAAGATAAAACACAACCAGTAAAAAATATAAAACAAATAGAATAATATAAAAGACAATTAGAAGAATGTGAAACACAACCAGTAGAAGATGAAAAACAATTAAAAGAATATAAAAGACAATCGGTAGAATATGAAAGACACTAATTAGAATATGAATGATAACTAGTAGTACATTAAAAACAATCAATACAAGATTAAAAAACAACTAGAAGAACATAAAAAACAAACAATAGAACTTGAAAGACAACTAGAAAGAAATGAAACACAACTAGTAAAAAATAAAAGACAATTTAAAAAAAAAACTAAAATACAATTAAAAGAAAATGATGTTTTGCGTTAGTGCTGTGTCGCATTTATGGGGTCTACAAATGAGAAGGGTTTATTATTTTGTTGATCTCATCTGTAAAGAGATACATTGTTATAGCCTGGTTATAATATGCTGGGCCGATACCAGTGGGAAAGAACTGGCCCATTTGAGATAACAATGACAGCCGAAAAGTTCAAAATGGCACGAACTTATCTCCGAATAATTAATGAGAATCGACTCCATGCAACAATGATTTCATCATTCTTCACCGTGTAATTTCGTTCATATTGGATACACTCTTTTAAGCTCTAACACCGTAGAAGCTTCTCTAATGGAAACTTGAAATTCGTCGACGGCGAGAATTTTTTTTTTTTTTTTTAGTAAAAATTGGAGGTGTCAAGCCATCTAACAATTTAATACTCGTACAACAAATGATTTCTTCCATCTGAATTTCGAATCTATGATCTCTCACATAAATATCATATGTCTTTACCACTAGATCAAAGTCAGGTTCTCACAATTTAAGAATTCTTGACCTTGAGAGTCTCGGCGATAGAAACACTTTGTTTTTTACTTTGAATATGAAATGACTTCATAATCAGTCTTTAGCATGTGGGAGGTCACAAGTTTGAAACTCTATTGAAGCAATCTCGCCCTTAAAATTTTTAAACTAATTCATTGTTAATGGATCTCGCCCTTAAAATCATTTTGATCAAAAGTTCAACTCCTATAAATATTATGTGAAAAAAAAATTTATTAAATATATCTAAAGTTGACAAAATAATCAGTTAAGCATTTCTTAAATTAATCATAACCCATAGTCAATTATGCCAATCCAAATTTTGTACTATATCATTCTCAGTTTGACGTTGCGCAATCCATTTTACTTGTTAAAAATTAATTAACAATAAATCTCTTCTAGTTTGACGTTAATAACAACATGAGGAGGGATCCAATTACACCCTTTTTTTTTGACACATCATGACATTATTATTTTTATAGGTTAATTTTGCAATTTCAAAATCCAAATAGTCGATCCAAACCGTTCAACATGATTGATATACTAAAATATGTTTGTAGATCAAATTTTACATTTTTAAAAAAAAATTTACTATTTATTAAGATGGTTACAAAATCACTGTTTTTCAATGGTCCGAAAACAACGATTTTGTAACTATCTTAATAAATAGTAAGAAAATTCAAAAAAAATGTAAAATTTGATCTCCAAGCACATTTTAGTATATCAATCATGTTGAACGGTTTGGATCGACTATTTGGACTTCGAAAATAATAGATGTCAAAATGTGTCAAAAAAAAAAAAGTGTAACTTGATCCCTTCCGCACGATCCGTCGGATGCCCCGATTCTTATTAGACGGTCGGGATAAAAGCAGAAACATTCTGTTACCTCAGTGATCTGGGCTCTTCCAAAAAAGGAGATTCAGCTCTTTCCTGGAACCTTGCACCTACCGCGTCCTCCAGCTCTTTTGGACGGTATATCCATTTGATTCGATCCCACAGTTTGGATCAATCTGGTTCGTTCATCCAACCATCAGATCTCATTGGACGCAAATCTCCCACTCTGCGCTTTATTTTGCTACTCTGGTTCCTGCAGTGGACCCAATTATACAGTGCAGAAAAAAAAAATACAAGATATTTAGTCTGGATACTCTGAAGTAACTCGAATTTTGACTTTAGATCTGGACTGTTCGATCAGAATCGAGCCAATCCTGCCCGAGGTGGAATGCACGGGGAAGTTTCAATATTCGTGCCAAAATAGATCTCACAGTCCGGGTCTAAACTCAAAATTTGAGTTACTGTAGGTGAGTGAATTCCAAGAATGGTCCATTTGAGATTTATAGTCTCCATCGTGTACCTTACTTTGAATAGAATAAGCGGGGATTCCTTAAAAAGCGACGCTGAAGACAGAAGAACCAATTAACAATTCCCTCTTGGTCTTAAGTTAATGCTTATACTGACTGAAGGTTGGGGTAATGTATGATGTATCACACCTTGACTTCCAATTCCAATAGATCTTGCAACAGATTCAATCGGGAGTACCATTTTGAAAAAGATGGACAAGGTTGAGACTGGATCAATGGCGAATGTAATAAAAAAAGGCACAGAAATAGGGCTTAAAAGCAATTATGAGAGAATGGATTCGCGAGAAGAGGAAGAAGATGAAGATTTACAAGTGAAGTGGATGCAAAGAAGAAGAGACACTAAGAAGTATGTATATGCCTGCGCCATGTTTGCTTCGCTAAATTCGATTCTACTTGGATATGGTAAGCTGCTTCCTTTTTTTAGATTATTCTTAATTATTACTATGGAAGGAAAGAGGACTGTTTCATTTAATTGGTTGTAGTATGCAATACGTGACAAGTGTTTGCAGAAATGACTGTTAGAAGAACTCCTTAAATAGGTCCAAAGTTCCTATTTTGCCAACTAATCATTTATCTTATCAGGATCCACATCAATAGGATCTACAACATTGATTAAAACTGTAAATTTTAGTTCAGAAGATCTTCATATAAACTTTAGAAATCAATTTGGTAGTTTATTGGATTTGGATTTGGATTTGGATTAATAATATACCAAATACAAAGTATAATCAAGTCAAATTACCATGTTGTCTCTAATCTCTATGCACATGTAACCAAATTAGATTGCTTAATGTTTGATTCTTCTTTTGTTCATTAAAGTATACTATATAAGGTGTTGCATCCTGTGCATAGAAATTTGCTATAATTATATGAGGAAAAAAAACAGTACAATGATCCAATATGATTCAGAATAGAGAGTGAAAAAAAAAACGTGAAAGTTGAGTCACGAGGCATGACAAATGACTATAACAAAAATGGGATAAGGGGACAATACAAGATGAGGTAAATAGTCCAAGGCTGTGCTCCAGAAGAGCGGAGTGTAGAGGGAACAAACGGGAAGGGAAGGAAGGGATCAGCTACGCGTTTACTACGTCTCCATCCTGGTGTGGGGGTGACAAAAATCGGAAAGCTTCTACAGCAACTTCACCCTCTCTCCTCTCCGCTCCCTCTCCGATTTTCCTCTTTTGGAGCACGTAAACGACCTTGGTCAGGTCGCTCTTCACCTCCTCTCCCTTCCCTTTTCTTTAATGAATGACTTCTGGAGCACAGCCTAAGGGGGCATGTGTAACAACAGCACGTTGTCAAACCCTGTCCTGTACCATTTATGTATTTGTCCTGTCTTTATCCCCAATGCCCTTAGTTCCCTAGAAATAACACAATTGGCAACAATCACTAACCAAATTCTGGACAGAAAACTGGGCTCCAACTCCAAAAAAGGAACCAAAAGGAACATAAGATCCCAGTTTGTACCATCCTGGTAACAATGATTGAAAATCTAACAGTTCATTGTGAACTAGTCATGCGAGAAGCATTTATCATTTGCAGCCACTGTTTCATCTATATCAGCCATGTAACTTGGGCGAACATTGACCCACCTCTGTGTGCTTACCAGTGCCAATCAAGAATTACGGGTAGCTTTACAGTTTGATCCTGCTACCTTTAATGGATTTGGACTTTCTTTTGAAATATGTTGGTTTTTGGATTTGGATGCTGCTTGACTCCAGTCACGGCAATGTTCAGAATCTATTTTTACTTTTTATCTTTTCTTTATTTTCTTGTGTCGTCAAGGGGTGAACTAATATTGGAAAATGAATTTCTCATAAACAAAAAGCATCATTAGATATAGTTGTTCAATATTATTGCTATCTTATGGTTAGCTGATATCATACAAAATCAGCTGTTTTACTGCCATCACTTTATAATCTCTTTGTTTCCTTTTATTTTTTAGTCTCTACAAGCTAATAATCTAAGACTGAAAACATTCAATTGACAGATGTCGGGGTGATGAGTGGTGCAATCCTATACATAGAAAAAGATCTTCACATAACTGAATTCCAAGAAGAAATACTAGTTGGCTGTCTAAGTGTCATCTCACTGATTGGCAGTTTATCTGGTGGCCGCACCTCTGATGCAATTGGCCGGAAATGGACAATGGGTCTCGGCGCAATTATCTTTCAATCTGGCATGGTTATAATGACATTTGCTCCATCATTTACTTATCTAATGATCGGCCGACTCATGGCTGGTATAGGTATTGGGTTCGGCGCCATGATTTCAGGTGTCTATATAGCTGAGATTTCACCAGCTGATGCTAGAGGCACTCTAACATCACTCATTGAGATTTTCATTAATGTGGGGATTTTACTCGGCTATGTTTCTAATTACGCATTTTCAGGTTTACCTGAGCACATTAACTGGAGAATAATGCTTGGTGTTGGTGTTCTTCCTTCAGTATTTATTGGTGTTGCACTTTTTGTTATACCTGAATCACCTAGGTGGTTAGTTATGGAAAACAGACTACAGGAGGCACGGTCAGTGCTAATTAAATTAAGTGAGACTGATATAGAGGTCGAACAAAGAATGGAGGAAATAGAAGAGGCGGCTAAAGCATCAAAAGGTCATGAAGATAAGGCTGTTTGGAAAGAGCTTTTGTATCCATCTCCTGCTGTGCGTCGAATGTTATTTGCCGGAGTTGGCATCCAGCTTTTTCAGCAGATTACGGGCATAGATGCCACAGTTTACTATAGCCCGACTATTTTTAAAGATGCAGGTATACGATCTGACAAAGAGATTCTCACAGCCACCGTTGCAGTTGGGTTCTCCAAAACTATATTTATTTTGGTTGCTTTTGTTTTGGTTGACAAGGTTGGAAGGAAGCCCCTCTTGTATGTCAGTACAATCGGCATGACTTGTTGTTTGTTCGTTCTAGGTGTTGCTTTGACTTTGCCAAACTCGGCATTTGGCATTCAGCTTGCAGTCCTGGCTGTCTGTACCAATGTTGCATTTTTCTCTGTCGGAATGGGACCCGTATGCTGGGTTCTCTCATCTGAGATTTTTCCTCTGAGACTAAGGGCCCAGGCATCTGCACTCGGCCAGGTGGGAGGGAGGGTCAGTAGTGGACTGGTCTCTATGTCGTTTTTGTCGGCATCTAGGGTTATATCAGTAGCAGGTGTGTTCTTTGTTTTTGCCGCTCTTTCGGCCATCTCAGTATTGTTTGTGAAGGTGTGCATTCCAGAGACGAAAGAGAAAACCCTAGAACAAATTGAGATGATGTTTAGGGGGAATGATTCAAATAGAGGTGAGGTAGAATTTGGGGATGCTGAGCATCTAAATCTAATACGGGAAGGGAAATAGGTTTGGGTTTGATTGCTAGGATGGTTTGGTGTCTGTTGATATACTTCTACGATGTCTATTTTTTTCTTTTTCATTTTTGAACCAAGGATATCCGTGAACTTCAACATTCATTTCTGTTTAGATATCTCTTGCGAAAGTCATCTCGCCATCAGTGCTTAGCCAGCGGTTTAGATTAGGTCGTTCTTGATTGGCTTCTGGTTCTCATGGGATTCTTTCTTATACATCTTCTGTACTTCAAAGTCCTTCTTTGATTATGTTTGCAGACTTAATTAGCAATGTAACACCAATTAAGCTGATAGGCGTGTACCAGTTAATGAACTTGCCATTTAATACGTGTACCCATATAACTTGAGTCGTGGAAGCTGGTCTGGAAAAGGCAAAAACGAGAGAAAAAAAAATGTTTGTACAGGTAAATTTAATTTCCTTTTGTCAATTTTAAGACAAAAGCTCAGCCAGCCAGCAAGCTGAGTAAAAGTGCTATCAATCTTACGTAACATGCCATGTGCTTACTGACTTCTCACCTGATGCAACAAGAGTATTCCTTAATAGGTGGGAGTTGAGATTGGGGGCTTCACTTGCAATTTTGCAAAAATTAATGACTTGTATTAGTTGTATAGTTGTATATAATTTAGAAGGTATATGGTCACAATACTAATCGTGATTGATTCAATAATTCTGATTTACTCTGAAAAGATAGACCATCAGGTGTTCAAAGGATTTATTTTTTACAAGAAAAATAAATTATTAATTTTATTTGCTTAAATTTACTGTATTGTCCTAAGATATACTTCTCACTTCTCACTTGTCAACCAGAATACCAGATTATATGTGAGGGTGTGAACAATTATTGTAAGATAGTTTTAATAATTAAACTTGGTATATTCAATGGTTCTGATCTATTATGAAAAGATAGTGCCATAATTTTTTATTTGTCGAACTCACAACAATACTGCTTGTACCAACTTTTATGTCCAAGACATGTAATTACAAGAAAATAATTTCTAGTAACTAGCATCTCAAAAATCAAGAATCATGAGATTTAATGTTCATTCCACAATTAAAATTAATTGAAGTATTTGGTAATTTTATTAACCAATATATAATTATGGTTTAAAATAAGAAATAAACAGTCCACAACCAATCATTGTCTATAAATTGAAATCTAAGTCAATATTGTAGTTGTAGACAACCTAAACTTTTCAAAGCGTTTAACGAGATACATATTTCTAAAAATCATTGGTATCACATTGACCAGATTAGAACCATCTAATCTGCATTAAAATTGATGCTAACAACTTTAAGATTCATTTAGATTAATTACACACAAATTTTAATACAAATTGAACAGTTTCAATCGAATATCGGACCGTCCCCTCTCCATCTAAATCACCCCTAATAACTCCTAACCTATCGTTAACAGCAACTCACCCAATGTTAACATTGGCTCAAGTCCATAGTTACCGAAATTTTTATTTATACCATATTCTCAGAAAAATAAACCAAATAATATAGCAGACCCCGACATCCTCAGAATTTGATCATTTGATAATAATAATTGTTTAATAATTCATTATTTATAGCACCAGTTGGCCCGTGCAGCCCTACGGGCTTCAATAAAAATAACATAGAAAATAAAGTTGGCCTCGGAAACTACTTTCAATTTCAGTCTTTGAGATTAGAAATAGCGCTTCCAGAAATAACACTTCAATATGTAGATTGTCTTTAATTGTATATTATAATTATTTATATAAATTGGATTATTTGGAAGAAACCGTGACATTTGCTACGGAGACTGATTTTTATTAATATTCAAAATTAAATATAAATTGTCAAATTTGTCAAAGAAGCTAGCTATTAATAAAAATATCCAAACCGGCCAATTATTGACCGGTCCTTATTTTTTTATTAGAAACTGCCAATAATTGGCTAGTTCTTGGTTTTTTTTTTAGATAGTTATATTAATTGTAGAGTTTATATTAACACTAATTTTTTTTAGTAAATATCAAACTTTGAGAATATCTGATAGGTAATAAATTATTTCAATTATGCTCCGAAAAATATCCGATACTATATAATTTGATTTATTAGAAAGACTGCCAATTTTTATATTTGATTTATTTGAAATTAATATTACATCTCTTTCAAATGTATGTTTATTAGTAATCTAACAAATTTGATGTGTCTTTTGACTCTTTCTGCTACAATGCATTTGTATTAGGGTTTAGGGTTTTTTAAATCATTTCTCTCATTTCTAAAGCATTTGTATGTTGTACATGTATTTATCTAAGACATCTCTCGTAAACAGCCGAGGTTAGGAGAAGGAATAAAGAAAAAGAGACGATGTCTTCGCTGAGAAGGCATAAAATGACGACAAAACTTCAAACGGCTATAAAAACGGTGCTCGAGTGTCTGATTTCAGTAAATGATGACTTTTTGAAAAGTTTGCAAAAATACGCATGCGTCACTGATTGCTCTGTTATTTTTCATAATTCAGAATTGCCAAAAAACAAAGGGAAGAGCTTCAAAATTTGAGTTGAAGTTTCCGATTAAGATTTTATTTATATTTTTCGATCTAAGTAGCTCAGTAAATTGGTTATATAATGAACTTGTAGAATACTAATTTTTATTATATATTTATTTTTACTATTTTTTATGATTTATGAAAGATAACACAAAATAACTTAAAAATAAAAGAAAATTGTGAAGTTTATATTTTCTCGGTAGTCTTTCTAATATAATATTTATTTCAAATAAATCAAATATAAAAATTGATAGTTTTCTAATAAATCAAATTATATATGAATCGGACATTCTCGTACCTTAAATAAAGTTATTTATTACTTATTGGACATTCTCGAATTTTGATATTTACTAATTAGTCAAAGCATGCACAACAAATAATATAAAAAAAATTAGTCTTAATATAAACTCGATAATTAATATAACTATCTCAAAAAAACCAAAAACCAACCAATAATTGACCAGTTTCTAATAAAAAAATGAGGACCGACTAATCATTAGCTGGTTTTGGACATTTTTATTAATAGCAGCTTCTCTAAATAAATTTGACAATTTATATTTAAGTTTAGATATTAATAAAAATCACGGCTACGGAGATTTGTCTTCACATGAATAAGATCATCTCAATAGATATTTCCAAAGCTGCCAGCTGGTGAATCAAAATTCAAACTAAAAAATTAGGTAGTCCAAATTCCAATGTACTTGTTAAACAAGTAAGAACGTGTAGCGGGTTTCTGTGAAGCGTCAACTTTGGTCATTTGTCCATCTATGTACACATACATATTCATATTTGGAATCTGCCATAGAGGATCATGGTAAAATAAAACTAAAATCTGACAAGTCACCCACAGCCAGAAAAAGAAATGAAGAAAGCAAAATTAATAACTTCTATCCACACCCTCCCTACTTTATTTAATTCCGTCACCTCTCGAGACTAAAAAAGATTATACAAAAGTTTACTTGTAGAGAACGTGTCAATCATACATACATTAAATCCTTTAAGCGTGGAGATGTTACGTACACATAAATCAGCCATGTCACGAAAACGTGAGAAGTCGTAAAACAAGAAAAAGAAATGGAAAGTAAGATGGTCACTTAGTTATTAGCAATAGCATCAGCTGATTCAGCTCTCCGTCTCCGATTTAGGGTTTCCAACCTCTCTAAATAGCACGCAATTCTCCGGCACCATCGCCCCAAATTTAACCACATAAAATCTAATTAAAGCTTGAAATTCACCTCTGAACTCTCTCTCTCTCTCTCTGATCTTCGAAGGAGGAACCGAAATATTTTCGAAACGCCATAAAAAGGGTTCAATCTTCTGTGTGGACCTTCACCGACTAAGCAACGCCGCCTGTTTCAAATTCAGACCTTCTATTTTTTATTCTTGTATTTTGATCTTGACAACTCCATTACTAGCGCTATAATAACTCACAAGGGGAATTTTGACTTAAAAAAGTAGTTTCTCCGATTTGAACTTTTGTGCGGAAAGATCGATCTCTCACCTTCACCTTCTTCTATCTCTAAAAATTTTGATTCCAACGCACAGATCTGTTACATATAAACTTTGGAAGAACAATCCGACGAAAACTTCCGACGCACAGATCTGTCAGTTTTCGCACAGATCTTTTCTTATTTTTGATCCAGACCTTTTTATCCCAAGTAAAAGTCGTACTTTGAAGATAGATTTGTCAATTTAAGGACAATTTGGCGGATCTGGGACCAAAGGACCAAATTTCTTATAATCAAGGCCAAATTGGAAGGATTAATGATTGGAAATTTGGAATAACAAATATGATTCACAAATCAAGGGGATATTGAATCCAACCCATTCATTCATTCATATATTTGACCGGGATTTGCCTTAAAAAAAAATGTTCAAATCACTTGTTTATATTGCAAATTCCCCGGTTGGGGAAGTGGAGGTGCACCCCAAGAACACAAACTTGATCACACCGGTAAGGGAAATCCGAATCTCCCATCTGACAACCCAGAGTGAGCGATGCCCACCGCTTGCTGTTCTCCACACTGTCGGATCAGGTGGTGTTTGCTTCTTAATGGAGTGCAAGGATGAATCAGCACCATTGTTTTCCATGCACACAGCTTGCCTCAGAGACAACAAGGTATAACTTCCAAATGCCTTGAAAGAAAAATAAAACAGGGTTTTAATGTTGTCAGAAAAGGAAAGTAAAAAATGGAAAGAAACAGAAATATAATGACTGCCATTATGAGTTTCTTTTTTTTTGTGTGACTTGAATACCTAAGAGGGAACTGGAATATTAAGTACATGACACATGCAATTGCACCATGTAAATGTGACTGTCATGCTTTTTCTTCAAGGGAATATGCTGATGCCAATTCACTTTACATGAATTTATCTGTTTTTGAGTGCTAATTGACCAAGGGATATTAGTATTGGCTATAAAATTATTAATTTTGATTATGCATCTTGCCACTGCACCAAAAAAATTCTCCTGAATAAAGAAACCTTGTTTAATGTAACTTACAGATTTCGAATTAGACTAATTGATTATGTAGTACTTATCAAATTAATAAATTATTTCCTTGCTATATATACCTGGCTAATCAACTTCTGACTAAACATGTATCCTTTTTATTGGGATTTAATCACATAGTTTTTGCATAATAATAGAACATTGATACACGGATTTGAAAATGTTATACAGACTGCAGTTATACCAATTGGAGGAGAGGAAATCCACTTAGTTGCCATGAACTCAAGAAAAGACCCCATGAACAGCACAGCAAAAACAGCATGCTTTTGGGGATTCAAAGTTGGTGATGGTTTGTATAACTCATGTCTCACTATGTTGAACACCAGGTGCCTTGGAATTGTTTTTGACCTAGACGAGACTCTTATTGTTGCCAATACAACTCGTTCATTTGAGGACCGAATTGAATCCTTGCAACGGAAGATAAGCAATGAGAGTGACCCACATCGTATTTCAGGCATGATTGCTGAAATCAAAAGGTATTTTAAACAATTATTCGGTTGCTGTTATACATTGACATAATTTTTTGTTTTGAACAATCATGAAACTGATCTAACAACAGAAAACTAAATAGGACGGAATAAACAAGTCAAACCACAGAATCTGTACCGATGAAAATTTATCGGGATCGTGGTACCAGTTAGGGTTGAGGTGGTACAATATGTAGCAGCACACCATGTGTGCAGGTTTGCAACAATGGATGACCTTTACTGCTGTTATGTACTGCTCTTTACTCGTTCTACATGCAATAAGGCATGTGAATATTATAACAAGTAAATAAAATTGGTTAGAGGTACCCATGGGCCCGATTGGATTGGTCAAAAAACAAGAGATTAATATTGGTTGGGGTAATTGCAGGTATCAAGAGGACCGGTCGTTATTGAAGCAATATGCAGAAGGTGACCAAGTGATTGACAATGGGAAGATATATAAAGTACAGTCAGAAGTGGTTCCGCGCTTATCTGATGTATACCCATTAATGACCCGCCCCGTTATCAGGCTGCCGGAGAGAGGCATTGTATTGACCAGGATAAATCCCTCAGTATGTCTTTATCTCAAGTTAATAAATATATTCCTGCATTCTTTTGCAAAACCCTAACTGATTTATTATTGTATCTGCAATGAACTTTCGATGCGTCTCTTTAGTGTAACCAATGCACAATATGGTTTCCGCATTTTGCAAACCATGGTTTAGTCCAACATAGGAGACTAAATTTCCCCAGCGCTAAATTGCATATTGTAGCAATCACATGAATTGATAAGTTCTATTTTCATGATATCTAATGTCAGTAATTCAATTAAGCAAAAGATATGAATTCCTTGCCTTTGTTTACAATTTCAAGGTAAGGGATACAAGCGTACTTGTAAAGATGAGACCAGGATGGGAGGAACTGCGAAGCTACCTAACTGCAAGAGGCCGAAAGCGGTTTGAAGTGTATGTTTGCACAATGGCTGAGAGAGACTATGCATTGGAGATGTGGCGGCTCCTCGATCCAGATTTTAACCTGATCAGTTCTTCACTGCTTCTCGATCGAATTGTGTGTGTTAAAGCTGGTACAAAGAAGTCATTGCAAGGTGTATTTCAGGATGGCACATGCCATCCCAAAATGGCTTTGGTGATTGACGACCGGTTGAAGGTCTGGGATGAGAATGACCAGTGTAGGGTCCATGTGGTCCCTGCATTTGCGCCCTATTATGCACCACAAGCAGAGGTAATACTTGTTTGCATTAGTTCCTTGTGCTGCGTTTTTATTGTTTCATGTTTTTAACTAAGATTGTTTTCTATTCTTTTTAGGTAAACAGTACTCCTGTATTACATGTTGCCAGAAATGTTGCATGCAGTGTTCGAGGCAGTTTTTTCAAGTGAGTCAATTTTTTTTTGTTACTAAAAACAGAAATTAGTTTCAAATTCTTCTTAACACTATAATTAACACTATTCAGACCTAGTGCTAAATCCTTTAGACATACGAGTCCTAACCCTCACACGTTCTTGGCACTTGACAGGGAATTTGATGACAGCTTGTTGCCTCAAATTGGTGCGGTTTTTTATGAAGATGATTTTAGTGGTTTTCCATCTGCTCCAGATGCCGGCAACTATTTAATATCGGAGGTACTTAGTTAACTGCTTCCAAGTCATTTTCTTTCAAGGTTTTGTTTTTTTGACCTCATTTCTTGGTACAAACAGGATGAAAATGTGGCACCAAATGGAAACAAGGACCCTCTTGGATTTGATGGAATGGCGGATGCTGAGGTTGAGAGGCGATTAAAGGTTATCTTTTTTTTTTTCAATTAAGAAAGTACCAATAAGTTTTAATTGGAAACGCATTTACAATGAATCATGCAAATTTCCTTTAAAGAAGGCCAAGATGCATGTTGCATGAAAAGGAATCACCACATTTTTTTTTGTAACACATGCCATACACATTTTCTGTACATGCCTATTGCATGAATGATGTACTTGGAATATTTATCTTGAAAGTAGACTGCTGCAGTTAGTTTCACAAGTCCTCATCAGCATTCTTTATATATATTAATATAATTTTAGCAGGAAGCAACTACTGGTGTTCAATTTATAAATTCCAAACCTACTACTACCTTAGACCCTAGGTTAGTACTGCCTAACCAATACACAGCACTGCCACATCCAACAATGGGGGTCCCAGTAACAGTGCCTCAACCACTTGTGGCTCTGACGGCCCCCCAAATCCCACCACCACCTGTTCCCTTTCCTGTACAAGTGACCCCAGCAGTTATTCCAGAAGCTTCCCCTGCTCAAACTTCTCAGGCAAGAGAAGAAGGTGAGGTGCCTGAATCTGAGCTAGACCCTGATACAAGAAGAAGGCTACTAATTTTGCAACATGGCCAAGATACTAGGGATACCCCACCTCCTTTCCCAGTAGCCTCTGCCATACCTGCTGCATCTGTGCCCCCAGTCCCTGTTCCTGTTGCACCTGTCCCAATGCAGAATATAAACAGGGGCCCACTGGGTCCGGTACAGTATCCAATGGAGCCTGATAGGAGGCCGCCTTATCCTCCTTTCCCTTCAGATCGAGTCGGTAGTCAAAACCAGAGATTTCCTCCTCCACAAGTAATTTTTTAATTTAAAATTACTTTTTCATATTTCTTTCATCAGAATATTCTACTGTAGTTCATGGTTTTCTAATTGTTAGTTTGTATTTGTTTGGCTTGTTTTAGGTACCTCGTGGAGATGATAGAGTTCGTCAAAGTAATGCACCTCTGAACCACAAACGATCTACTGGTACTATCTGCAATCCATTTTTTATTTCTAGCCTACCCCAACTTGTTTGTGACTAAAGACTTGGTAGTTGTTTTTGTTGTTGTGTATGTGCAAATCATATTCGTTTGTTTGGTTATCTGCCTTGATGAGTATATAGGTTGCATAATGCTTAATTTTGGACCTCTATAGTTTTGTTCGACCAAAATTTTGATCAACAAAACTCAGACATGCCTGGTTGACTGTTCTATTCTAGTGAAGCATCTTTTACAATCATGTGTTATTTGCATCCTTAATTTGAAAGTCCACTGTTGTAATTTTAGTGCCTGCAAGAAGTTTCTAAATATGACAGTCATTGGGCTTTAGGATGTATGCGTCAAAAAAATATTTAAATATTATTATTTTCGATGCTCATGAGGACTGATTGAAGTGACTTGTAACTTTTTTTTATCAGGATTTGATCAACCACCCTCAAACAAGGATACGGCAGTAGGTGCTTTACAAACTATTGCCATGAAGTGTGGATCCAAGGTATTTGCACTGAATACTGTTATTGTAACTTTTTTTCCTTCTGTAGACTATTATTGTATTAGTTATTTATTTTTTCTAACCATTAAAAAATTATTATTAGGCGGAATTCCGGCCAATAATGTGTGATACTGCTGACCTCATGTTCCGCATCGAGGTACCGATGATGTTAAATTTCAAGTGTTCTTGGCAGTTGGTTTATTACAGTTATCTCATTATATACTTGAGCACTGTGCTTCATGATTTCTTAGATTTTCTATTCATCTCTACTGTTGTTTTATTTCTTTTCTCCCAGGTTTGGTTTGTCGGAGAAAAGATTGGCGAAGGAACTGGTAGAACTAGGAAAGAAGCACAGCACCAAGCTGCTGAAATTTCTCTTAAAAATTTAGCCAGTGAGTTTTTCTTTTTGCGAGAAAAATTAGGACAATTTGCCATCTTTAGATGACTATTTGGTATCTAAAGAACCTATTTAAGCTTTGATTGATAAAAAATATTAAAGTGACTCGACCAAATTTTTTTCTTTTCCCCAGTATAAGATTGGCATTGCCATTTTAACAAGCTATGCTATTATTTTATGGCAGATAAATACATTTCTGGAGCACTATCTGATCTGGAGAAAACTAAAGAAAATGGGTATGTTAAAAGTGCAAATGTATTTGGGTACAATAACATAGCTGACATGAAGGCAGGCAGTGCATTGCCAATTACAGGCACCTCTGATGAGTCACATTACATTGATCCCAGAAATGTTAACTCAAAGCGAACTCTCACTTCTATTGCTTCTCTCAGGGAACTAGTAAGATTGGTTACTGCTAATTTTATCTCCATTTATTTGGTTCTGTTTGTTTATGCGTTATTTAATTTAATTAAAGTCTTTAACTTACCATTCTTTTTTTCACTTCATTCAGTGTACGGCAGAGGGTTATAGCTTGGTGTTTCAAAAACAGCCGCAAACTTCAGACGGATCTACTGTTGCGCAGGTATGCATTACCTTTTTCTTTGGATTTGTAACTTTTCTGATCCTTTTCTCTAATTTTTTGTTTTCACATTTTATTGTGGGTAATTTAGGTAGAAATAGCTGGGCAAATATTGGGGAAAGGTGTTGGGCCATCGTGGGAAGAAGCTAAGTTTCAGGTTTGTTGCCTGACTTATTGTTTTTTCTGAACTTAAATTTGTGAGAAGTTAATAGTATATTTTATTGTTTTATATCAATATACCAATTTTTAGATTTCCTGAGTTCTTATAAAATTTTTATTTTATAGGCTGCAGAAGAGGCGCTTGAATCTTTGAAACCCATGCTTGGTCAAGTCAGTAGGAAACGCTCCAGCCCATGGTAACAGCATTAGTATTTTCATTTCTTTACATTTTTAATATAGAATAGGAGAGTGGAATTAGAATACAAGTGTTGCAAATACATACCGTTATTTACTAATTTGGGTTGTAATTTTTTTCAGGGCACTTGCGGCTATGTCAAATAAGCATCTCAAGTCCGATTATGCACAGCATTTACAGAGAATACCTTCATCTGGTAGATGACAGACTTCAGAAAGTACCACGGGGTTAAAAATTTTGTGCTAGAATGTTTTCCTGAGGAAGCCAAGTTGCGGAGCTCCAAATGCTGGGAAGTTGTTTTAATGATTCCTGTTAGCCATTGTACCTGCCAATTTTGCAAAGTGGCAGCAGTTGAGTCGAGAGCGTCGGCTCTGATTTGTAAATATTTTTCTCTTTTTGGTTGCTCTTTTTTTTTGTTTTGTTTGTTTTTGTTTTCTCTCCAAGGTAGAAATTAGATTGGTTACTTCATTGAAGTTGGCAATTGTTCTTTTTCATTCCTCCTTTTTGGTGCTCATTAGTTCACTTGATATAATTATTATTATTACCACTAGCAATTATAATCAAACAGAGAACGGACAAAATATAAGAGGGGTGGAGAGGAGGAAAAAAAAAAAAAACAGAAATGCATGCTTGCAAAAAAGTGAATAAAAAAAGGGTGGAGATTCATTGATAATGTAATAACTTGAAATTCTTGACAAAGATAAAATCTAATTTGTAATTTTAAAATTCAACGTTAAATTATGATGTATATGAAAAATAATGAAATTAATGCAAGTTTTATTGTTTGTCCAACTATTCAAACCTTGTAATAGTTCATATTTAACGGTATTATGTAGAGTACTATATAGCACTAAAATTTTATGAAATTTGTTACAAAATCAAATCATAAGTTTAATAATTTGTCTAATTTTTTTTTTTTGAAAAATTTAAAATTTATCAAAAATTTCCAAAATAATCATCATTAGGAGCTCTCATCCAAAAAAAATACAAAAACAACTCCAAGGACTGAAATTTTTATTAATGTCCAAAAATACCAAATTTTTTTTATATATATTCTTTTAAATAGATGGAATACTATATAATTTGATTTATTAGAAAAACTGCGACAAATAACCCGAATCAACATTTTTCAGGTCGATTTTTTGCAGCTGTAAGAAAAAATAAATTATTTTTTTGTGTTATTGAAAAAAATAAAAATATTTTGGATCAGAGTTATTGATCTCGGTTCAAAAGTTCACTTCTGGGTAAATAAAAAATTATCATGGTCCTTCTATTACATTCAAATTGTAAGATAATCTATTTTTGAAACGAAAATTGATTTGACATTTCGTAAATTAAAAAAAATCAAAATAAATGAAGCACCTCAAAATTTGAATGTAATAGAAGGATCACAATAATTTATTTATTTACTCAGAAATAACTTTTGAGCCAGGATCAATAATTCAGATCCAAAATAATTTTATTTTTTTCCAGTAACACGCAAATATTTTAATTTTTTTTACAACCGCAAAAATTCCGGCTTGAAAAATATTGTTCCGGGTTATTTGTCGTAGTCTTTCTAATAAATCAAATTATATAGTATTACATCTATTTTCTAAAAAATATAAAAATATTTCTAATATTTCAATGAAAAAAATAAATAAATTAGGAGATTTTCTGTTTAATGAAAGAAATCAGAAAATTCTAAAACTGCAAAATAATTTTGCAAAAATAGGAATTCCAAAACCGCAAAATTATTTTGCGGAAATTCGGTTTGGTCAGATTTAAAAATATTTTAGAATCAGATGTAGATTTTGAAATTTTTTTTTTAATATTAATAAAATTTCGGCCCAGGACTGTTCTGATACATTATTTAAAAAACATCTGACATCGGAATAGGAACAAAAATTGAGAATTCATATGTAAGAACTTTGCTTAGAATTAAACGCTTTAGTTAGGGTGATTATTGCAAACGACTTTTCTTGGATTCGTATTTAGGGACTTATGACAATTAGATGTGGATTCCAGAATGAATTTGTTTTTACTTTTCTACATTTCTGTGATATTTTTTGTTTGTTTTAATGCAATAGTAAGTAGACATTTTTTTTCATGCTTTTTTGTAATTATGACGGTTACAAAAGAAATTTGAAAATGGGCCCATTTTAGTGGCACTAAATCCATGGGCCCCAATCCATTAGTAGCCGACTTTAGGAAACAACATAAAAGGGTAAAATATGTGAAGAATTGAGATCTCTCCACCATTACTCCGTGGGTGGGACCGTGGGATCATGTCTCATGTGCACCCTGGGCCCTGGGCCCTGGGCCTGGCCTGGAGGCTTCCAATTTGACATCCCAGTGTCACATCAATTCTCATATATACAACTATACAAGCATGTAATCATTTGGTTCCAATCAGACTATCAGTATCAGTATCAGTATCAGTGCAGATAAAAAACATGGCCTCTTGTCATCTGTACAGTAATTTATACCAACATAAATTTACTTTTGAGTTTTGACTGTCTCAGTTTGTGGATTATATTTTTTTTCTTGGGATTTTTTTGAAGAACATTTATAAGAATAATTTTTCTTAATGTAAGAGGGTGATTACCATGATAAATCTAAACAGTAATTCAAATTGTATGCTAACAACCTGTATTGATGAATAAAAAAAGATAGAAGAAACTGGTGTGGTGTTTGGTAAGGAAAGATGAACAATTGAACATGGCCTAACAGAAAATAAAGCATCTATTTTAGTTTGTTGTGAAGCAAGAGAAAAAGCAGTACAACTAACTTGTTGCAGCCTTATGGCTTGTGCTCTGAAATTGACAAGAAAAAAAAAAAGATGCCTTCTTATCCTAGCTAAGGGGAAAAAAAAGGCCTTCAAAAGTTGAAAATTACTAATTTTGGGAAACCAAATCAGTTGCTCTCTTCAATTGGGATTGGGGGCCCATTTAGATTCAGTTAGGTGCATTGCCCTCCAAGCCTCCTTTTCACCTATTTTTTTTTTATATACTTGTTTATGGGGTTCGTTAACTTCCACCAAAACTGGGAGGTTTTTTTTTTTTTTTTTTTTTTTAAAATCAAAGTTTGCTCATTTTTATTAGAATAACGAGTATAGATTGTGATTGGAATGCAAGTTCTGTACTTATTAAATTTTGAATATTTTTATTTTGTACACTACGTTTAATAGGAAAAATAACAGAATTAATTTATGCGACTTGATTAACCAATGGAAATATGAAAAAAGAAATGTGTATTATTTATTATTCTTATAGTAAAAGATTAATAGATTAGATTTTAATAATTGAGAGCTAGATATGTGGTAATTAACTATATATATTTACATTCATTAGTTTTAAAAAAAATAAAATGATTTTAATACTTATAATTGCCTGATTAAAATCAATACAAACAGTCTAATACATTTTTTTGGTGAATTAATAAAAACATCACCATCTCCAACAAATGCAAAAAAAAAAAAAAAATGGGAACAGACAAGTCTTTCTGCAAAACCTGATTTGCCTTTTTATATGGGTGCTTTAGATTCTTTTATAGAACTTAACCATGCATGCCAATGGGCAACAGTTTCTAATCATTGATCTAATAGTATTCCAGTTAGCAGCAGATGTCCACGTTCCATGCACATGTCTCCACTCACAATTTTGTACGGACCAAATTCTCCATGCAACACATAAAATAATTACATAACACGAAAATAAAATTAGCAACCATATATGATATATGTAATATGTATATGTTCCTTTATGCTGGATTTCTGGTAAAAATACCACTCGGCAGATACAAGGGCGGATATACAGTAGTACTGTACTGGTCAGCATCAGGATGTTAAGTCATTACTATAATTTTAATTTTTTTTTAAAATTATGTATTATATTAAATTGAATTGAATTATGAGGAGGGATCCACTTATAACGTGTTACAACATTCGATTTTGTGATTTTCAAAGTCCAAACAGTCGATCCAAACCGTTCAACATGATCTCTACATTAAAATGTGCTTTAAGATCAAATTTTACATTTTTTTTAATTTGTTTACTATTTATTAAATATTTTACAAAACTGTTGTTTTTTAGTGGTCCAAAATTATCCAAAATAGTCATGTATAAACATTTTATTTTGTTATGTAGACAGGTGCATAATCTTGTAAGAACTTGCCTTTGGTCTAGTGGCAAAGACACATGGTTTTTATGTGAGAGGTCATGGGTTCGAAATCCACAAAGTGAGAAAATCTTCTATAATATACATAGGAGTTTAAAAGTGTGTTGGATGACTTGACCCCCAACTCATGATTTAAAAAAAAAAAAAGTGCATAATCTTGTAATTAAGTTGTCTTCCCTTAAACATCATATATTATAGTAAATGTCTCATAGAACACATAATATACGTCAATTTCCAACTCCAACTGTCCGATCAAATCTAAATATGGAAATTAAAATGTAAGTAGGAGCGATGATAAAAACATCATATAATATATAGAGAGAGAGAGAGCGCGTGCAATTGAGCTTTCAACTTGGTAGCTGTTGTCAAGATTTTCAAAAAAAAAAAAAGCAATTGAGCTTAGAATTAGCCTAGTTTACAGTTGACAATCACAAATTCACAATATATTCGAAATTTAAGTAGGAGCGAGGCCATAATATTAATTAGCAGGGTGAGATAAAAATTATAGGTGAGACATAGTTTTATAGTAATTTGAATAGAAATAGAAGTATATGTTAGAGAAAAAGTTTAAACATAATCAAAATTTTATAAGTTTTGAAGCTTAATAAACTAAAAAGAAGAGGCATAAAATTTGAAGAATATTTTGAAGCCTTTTTGAGTCCAATTGAGTCCGTTCCTGAATTGAAGAATGTATCCCGTCATTGATGGAGGCAGGAGATGTATCAGAATATATATGCAATTATTAATTAATTCCAGAAGGTATCTCTCCAAGGCCAAACTCTTTAAATTGTCTACCATGGATTTTAATTGTAGAGACTAGATACTAGATACAAATATACTTGACATTAACAAAAGAAAAAAAATTTATTAACAAAACTTTAATTTTTAATCTTTTCTCTTAGGCTGTATATTCTGTTAAAGAACATTTTAGAACACAGGCTACCACAATAATAACTTTAACTACATGTGCTCTGTAACTCTGTTATTGCTTGGAACTTAACACATCTTTAATCCAAGATTAAGCTTTTAAATCTGGGGACTATATATTTATTTATTTACCCAAATTATAGCTATGCTCATAATTAACATAATAGCCTTTTGCAAGGGTACCCTACACAATATTAAAATTATCAAAGTCAAATTGGCAGTTTGTACAATCTGACAAGACATAACATGGGTTTTAATTATGCCTTGGCCCACAAACCCACCACATGCTTTGGGCGATATCCAATCAAAAAATAATCCCTACTTTTAATACTATCAATAATAAGTAATAACTAATTAACTATACACCCCCTCCCCAATTTTTTGTTTTTAGATTAACACCTCAGGAGTTTCTGCTATTTATTTTTGGCTCTTAAATCTTAATAGAAGAACTAATTAAGTAGATGTACATTGTTTTTTTTTTCATGTTTATTTTAAATGAAAATGAGTTAAGAGTTTGGCAAATAATGAAACTATTTAGATTGTTCTACATTTTTTATTTATTTTCTTAGCTAGTTAGCCTAGATATATACATGGGCAAATTCAGCACAAAATTCAAGAACTATAGTCTCCATTTTGGACCCGACTGGAGAGGATTAAAAATCCCAACCATGGAGATTCCCTCCACCATCTCTGTACTACCTGAGCATGTTCTCATCCATTTGCTAATGTTAATTATGAAATGATAATTATTGAGTTCCAATAGCACTTTGCATATTAATTTTATATCCATATAAGCAAACACTTAATTTGTTTAATTTATAACCATATGATAACATATATATAGAGAAGCTTCTTCCGTAGCTCCCTCCCCGGCCACTAATTAAAACAAAAATAAACCAATACGGTTAGCTAATGACAGAGGTTTATTTTAACTAAACAAGTACATTGAAGTAAAGAATCATTTATCTAATTAATTCTCTATTTTATTACAGCTCAGTCAATATTTAACTTTTAATGTTTATTTGAAAAAATCAACACTTACCAAGTCACACACACAATATATAGAGAGAGGAGAGTTCAAATTCACCGTCATTTTGTGTTCCAATATGCTTCACATTTTTTGTCTCTGTTTTTGAAGTCCGAACAGTCAATCCAAACCGTTCAACATGATCTTCATAATAAAATATGCTTGGAGACTATTTTCAGAAAATTTTTATTATTTTTTTCATAGGTACAATATCAATTTATCGAATGGTCCAGAATATCATTAAAATAGTGATTTTGTACATATCTAAAAAAATAGTAAATTTTTTTTAAAAATATAAAATTTGGTCACCAAACATATTTTATTATGAAAATCATGTTGAGCGGTTCAGATCGACTATTCGAACCTTGAAAATGAAGATAAAGGATGCAAGGCATATTGAAGCACAAAAAAGAGGATAACCCTCCTCATATATATATAATTGAAATACTAGTTGTCAATAAATGACTTCCTTGTATAATTGAAGCGGTGGGATTAAGTTCCAAGAAGATTATGAATTCAAGTCTCATTGACACAACATTAATGTCAAACCTACAAAAAAGCTGACGTGTCAATGCTATAAGGATCTATGAATTCAAGTCTCATTGACACAATAAGATTACGAAATCATCTTATATCATATCTGCAAATATATATATGATCAAGTGTAATGTGAACCATTCAATATATATAAGGCAAACTTTTTTTTTTGCTAATTTTCGTAGAGGCTACGAAGTTGTTAGCAGTGCTCGAACTCTCAACCTTTGGGTAGTCACAATTTTATAACTTTTTTTTCTAGTCAAATGTAGCCAACTGTCCTACCGCCTCATTTCTATAAGATAAAACTATAAGGATTTTTTTTTGTAGATATTTCAGATATTTTATAAGATGATGTGCGCAAACATAATTCATACTATAAGCTAGCGTCGAAATTAAAACAAAACAGCCCTTGGAATTAAATTCCACAGCTAGTTTCCATACAATATTATCGACGTCAATATAAATATAACGCAGGGGCGTAGGGATGTATAAACAAATTAAGGGGTGCTAGCTAAGCACCCCTTAATTTTAATCAAATGTTTTTCATTTTAATATGTCCTTTAAAAACTCTATGTTTTACAAAAATTAATATTATTTCGTACGTACAATGCTCCCTCCCTGGTAAAATGAAATTATAAGATAGTTATATTCAGCCATTCAATCTCAATTTTTTTTTTGTTTCGTCCCTGATATGATGCAACGGCCGGGTCACATATATTACAGAGATGATTGGAGGCAAATTAGATGTGGGATGAAATGAATGAATTAAGTGGGCATTAATTATAACTGAAGGCTGCATGCACAGTACGGGATGGGGGGAACAGTCATGTGATGTAATCTTATCAGGATGCAACGGTACACTATTATGCTATGGCTATGTTATCAGAGATGAGAGATGAGAGATGATTGTTGTCTTTGGTCCCCTCTAGATATATAGCTAGATCTCTAATATAACTTGGTGCTGTTTAGTTAAGTGGCTCCAACATGCCATGATCCAAAGGTACATACATGGCCTCACAACCTTCTTTGCTACCCTGGACCATATATTAATTCCATCTAATTGCAATTCTTTACTTGTGTACGTGGTGTGGTATAACGCAACACAACACAACACAACACAACACTTGATATCCATCGATCTATCTATGTCATATATATTCCAATCATGGATATATATATATATATATATATATATATATGCTCCCATGTTAGTTAATCATTTTTCATCATATCACATAATTAACTAATCTGCTGTTGCATGCCTTCATTTCTTATTTTCAATTTGTAAAAAGCAATGGTAACAACGGTTAATTTCTAGATCACACACACACACACACACACACACACACACACACATATTCATCCATATATAACTAGAAAGAAATTAATATATACCAAGCTAGCTTGTATTGTACCTGTATCTGTAAGAAATTAATTACTAGATCACGAGAGATGCATATATACAGAGAGGCCAGTACTGAAACATTGAATGATTAGAAATATATAGCCAACAGGCAACAGGAAAGAATTAGTGATGATGAGGCAATGAAACTACTTGAATCATTTATGTTCATATCTTGTGGAATCCAAGAGATTTAATTAGGCATATATATGCATTGTGGAAGCTTCTCTGGCAGAGAGAGAGAGAGAGAGAGTAAATCCTCCTAGGTTTTCTACTGTTTTTTTTTTTTTTATGATTGCATGTCTCCTCTTTTAGTGCCTCGTCCCTGGCACTTTGTACTACAGTACGCTTTCTTGAGCTGTATCAGATCTCTCTCTCTCTCTCTCTCTCTCTCTCTATATGCAACAAATTCTAAGATCTAATCCTTAATTTCCTGCTTCCTGCTTGCTGCCCATGCCAATCGCAATATCTCATTCTCATCCCATCTCAATCTTTTCTGGCTTTCTGACACTCACTCGATCATCACTTATTATGTCCCCATTTTGTACGGAAAAATTAAAACTGTACAAACAATTTTAATTTGTAACTCTTTTAATTTCCCATTTTTTGTTTAGACAGAAACTTCAAATCTATATATGGAAATATGGAATGGAAGCATGTCCTCTGCTTTAAGATTCGTGCCAGATTAACAAGAACGGTTCAATTCGGATCTCATTCTGATCTGAACTCGAAACTTATACTTCAACTTCAACCTATATTGGTAGGGTATCGAATATTAACCTTTTACCTTGTTAAGATAATATTTGCAAACAAGCCCGGCCCATCTCCCCGGCCCAACATTTAATATACTAGTAAAAAAGTTATCCAGATGAAAAAATAATTTTAGACTGCAAATTAAAGCATCTCCTTTTGTCCCTGCTACGAATAACTTTAATAATAATAGGGGAGGGGAGGGGAGGGGGTTAGATTTGAATCATTTATGTCGCTGAGAGAGAGAGAGAGAGCGAGAGAGAGGAAAAAGAACAAACCAACCTTTATAATTAATTAATTATACATACCATAACAGATGAGTAGCTTGGCTAGCTTGATAGTATGTATTATTATGAAATAGTGCACTCTTATAGGCTCATTTACAGTCAGATTTTTCTCATCGGTACAGTGCTTTGGACGGTGGAAAATTAAGCCAGGTACCAACAACCGCCTCATCTCTATTTCTCCATATATAATAAATATAACAGTCATGTCAGAATTTTCTGTGACATGTTTTTTTGGAGAAAATCGGAATGATACTGGTTTGATTACATTAATTCTTCACTGCCCCTCTTTCAGGACAGGATCGAGGACCTTTTCGTAATTCACTATTTATGCGAGGGGTAAAACTTACTTAAGAGTTAAGAGTTAAGACTGACTAATGAAAAATTTATAAAATAGTTTGTGCAGAGACGTGGCTGCACAAGACATCCAATTTTCCCATTGTGGATCCCATGTTGCTTTCTGTATACGTTTCATGGTCAAATATAAACACCATTTTCTATTTATAAAAAATATATATAACACTAATATCAGGTATTAGATGTATTTCATCCATATTTTTATCCATAGAACAAACCCAACTTATTTTGTAAGAAAAAATATCTACTTTAATTATTTCAGAGATTTTGTGTGGCTGCTGCACAATAGGCGGCATGGTCTTTACAATATCGAAATAAAATTCAGTTTCTTCTATGAAATCAAAATATATATTCTATTAATATGATGTAGTTTGAGGGGAACAAAATTTGGTGTATATCTTCGTATGATGTAGTTTGAGTTGTTGTCAGTTGACATTGATGTACAATTAATGTTATAATAGAAACACTATTACTTAGAATACGACATAAAATTGTATGAGGTACGACATGGCATAGACAATGGCAGAACATAGTATAGTTAAGGAGTGGCTTAGCCACCAAAATAAATTTAAAATTAGCACTTTAGTCCTTCATATTTTATGATTTATATAAGTACTTATACATATTAGCTCCCCTTATAAAATAAAATTACACTACAATAATTAATTTAGCCCCTCTAATCTTAATTTTCTAGTTCCGGCTCTGAACATAGACTCTAACATATACCGTGCCGATATGTTCACAGACTTTATTGTTAGAAATACATGCTAGAAGGACCGGACTATGAAATACAATACAACATAATATAAACACAAGGTGGTACATCTATAAGATGACACATAGGGGACACAAGACGGCATGTGTTGATGTGGTTTTTTTATTTTAATTCCATAATTTATTTGAATTTGCACAAGCAAGGTAAGAGGGGAAAAAATTAAAAATAAACTTTTCAATTTCAAAAGTCTTCCTCATATTTCGTATATTTTTCAATAATTTTTTCATGGTTATATTACTATTTCTTATAGTTTTTGAATTTTAAAAAAAAAAAAACACACTTTCAAGCTTGCACATTTTGTGTTAGTTATGGCAAGTGTTGTATTCAATTTCTGATTTTCCATTTACATATTTCGGACTTGCAGCATGTCTATTGACAGGGGTGGATCCATGTGAATCCAGGGGGGACAGCTCCCCCTGGATTTTGAGTTTTAGTGGAGATCGGGATGTTTCGATCAACTTTGCCCACTGAATTTTTTTTGCCCCCCTCTGGATATTTGATTTGTAATTCAGGTTAAAATTAAAATAAATTTCATGAATTATGATTGGTAATTAGAACTATAAGTTAAAACATCAAAAATTACAAGTCAGAGTATTGGAAAGTATAAATTAAAACATTATTTTTTTATCGAGTACCTAATTAGTTAACGGTTTTAAATCCGATTAGCTATTTAAATCAGATTCAATATTTTTTTGTCCCCCCCCCCTCGAAAATCATGGGTCCGCCCCTGTCTATTGACATCGAGAATGACAAGTACGGATTCAAGATTTAGAGAAGAGTGTTTTCTTTTAGGGCCTGTTCGGTTGTTACTGTGCGCGTGGGAAAAAATCCACTCAGACTTCGTGTACGTGAAAAATCCCACGCACACAGTGTTTTGTTAGTTCAATAATTTTTAATCCCATTCCCACTCTGCTGCTGAACAGGTCCTTAGTATAAAAGCCTTCACTCGTAATATGTAGTACATATTTGCACGATACGATGCATTTGATACGACCCAATACGTCCATAACATATCAAGTAAAACCAAACAATATGAAATTTTCTTCAAAATTATTGGAAAAAAATATACAATGCAAAGAAAACAATGTCTGACGAATGATCATAAGTTGAGCTGAGTCGAGCTCGAGTATGAAATCAAGAATTATCGAGCCCTACACGCAGCTACATTATCATGACTTTATATTTATTTTTATTATCTTAACTCATCAATGTGTAAAATAATTAATGTTCATTCTTTTCTATATTATTGATTTTATAATATATAAAGCATGAATTTATTGCTCAAAAATACTAAACATATTTTATTATGTTAATGACTAAATGTTTCAAAAATAATTTAACTACATATCAAGCTTTTTCGAGTTGATCACGAGGGAGCTAACAAAAATAATTTGAGTTGGAGCTCAAGCTCGAACTGACTAAAAAATCTAATCAAACAAGCGTGCCACAAGCTACGAGTTTTTTTTTTTTTTTTTTTTCTGTAACACTAAGAAGGAATCATGAATATAACGTCAGATCAGTTTTAATTTTTAAACAATATATTCAGACCTTTTATATAGACACTTGATGAGTGATGTAGTTAAGTTTCTTTTTTAAACAAGAGGTAAAAGTTTTGAATTTCCCCAATATTTTTTTTTGTGTAAGACCTATGAGTAAAAAAATAACTTATAAATATTAAAATTAAAGCACCGATGTAAAATTCTCAAATTTTATTTTTTTAATAGCATAAACATTAATTTTCTAACCAACTCAAAAGCTTCAAATTTATAACGTAATTTCACTCTTTACAACAACAACAAAAAAAAAAAAATAGATCAAATTTGACGTTTAAAATTCAACATTTGAATGAGATTGGACTAAAATCAAATGAATATTCATAAATAGTTCCCGTGAGCATTAAACTTTAAAGACATCCAGAGAAGAATAATTGAAAAGGAGATGGCCTTGACCCTTGAGGCCTTGAGCACAATTTAGTGCCTGCCTTTTTTTGGTGCTTACTAATTGTTTCATGTTTGAGGTGAAAGTACAAAAAAAAGGAGAATATGTAAATAAGGTAAAGTGGAGGAGGTCTGCCAGAAATGTCAAAAAGGTTGCGATTAATATTACCCAAACTTTCCCTGTGTGGGCCCAAGATTTTTTATGTTTAGAAATATAAAAACTTAAATCATCATAAAAGGGGTTGAGTTATTTTTTTCTCCCTTGAATAAATGGAAGAGATTGAGGTCCTGCTCGGCAACATTATTTTGTGCGTGGGAATAAAAAATCAATTTATTTTTTCATGCGTACAGTAAAATTCACTTCAAAACTCATGCTCACGTCCATTCTCAAATATAGACTGAATAGGGCCTAGAGTCATGATTCAGTTTTTTTTCCCAGAATTTGCACATCAACAGCTGCACTGTCAGAAATTAAAGGATCTAAATTATTGATTCCTTTATTTATGTTAATTCTGAGGAGAAACTAATTTGATAGTCTTCGTATGGACTGAATTAATGGTTCAGTCACTATAATTTTTTTATTTTTTTTTATGATATAGTTATAAGTAATTTACAAAAGTTATAGGAACAAAGAAATTATTCGATCTCTATTAATATCCCAAAGGAAATGAATGAATGATCTGATTTTTTTTAATACCCTCAATTAAAAAAGAATAACAAAATGCCCTCAGAATTTTTTAAATTTAAAGCTGCTCCAATCGCCTCACCGTAGAGCGGTTCTCTTCTGAATATGACCATCACACAGTGAGGCGGTTCTTCTTTTTTTTAAAAAAATTGAGGAGTAAAGTAATTGAGTAGTGAAATTATTCATCAATTAATTTTTTTTAGTGATTAATATCAAATTGATAAAATAAAACCTTGACTAAATGACATAACAAAACATAAATATTGTATTAGTTCAATTAAAAAAATGAGGAACATCATTCTTTCAGACTGATGTATATAAATGCTCTAACAATTATACACGGTTTTATTGTATGATTCATGTGTGATAAAAATAAATATAATATTTTCTCACGTCATCGACCCATGTCTTTCTGTTTTAAACTTATAATGCATCTCTATCTATAATTTCTCTCATTTCTAAAGCACATGTAGAAAGTACGTGTATTTATCTAAGACATCTCTCGTAAACATGCGAGGTTAGGACAATGAATAATACAAGTGAGACGATATCTTCACTGAGAAGGCGAAAAATGATAGCGAAAATTCAAACAGCCATAAAACGGTGCTCAAGTATCTGATTTCAACAAATGACCACTTTTCATAAAGCTTGCGACTAGATTCATGCGTTGATGACTGTATGATATTTTTAAAAATTTAGAATTGCAAAAAAATTAAGAGAAAAACCTCAAAACTTGAGTTGAAGTTTCCGATTGAGTTTATATTTCTAATACATTTTTGTCATTTACCATACTTCTTCTTAGACATTGTTCATGTAAATGTATGAAGTCTCAGATCTAGAGTTTTTTTTGTTATATTTTCAATTTTTTTAGTTAGAATATATAATATGTGATACTTTTTCTTAGGCATTGTTCATTTAAGTGTATAAAGTATCAAATCTAGAGTTATTTGTTGCATTTTTATCTTTTTTTAGTTAGAATGTTATTCATGTAAATATTTTTAGTTTGAAATTTAGTTTAGTATTTTTGGTATTTAGATTTGGAATACGCTGTTAAAAAAAACAATCAATAATATTTAGTGTAGTATTTTATCAAAAATTTAGTTTACTATTTTCATTTTAAGATTTTTTTTCAAACTATGAATATCAAATATACACTAGAGATCAATCATGAAGCCAAAGATAATAAGTTTATAAACAAATAATAAAAATAATTTAAAAGGAACATAGTGACATTGGATTTATATTTTATTATGAGACATTGCTATTATAAAATTAATTTTATATAATTGACGATGTTGCATTCTGAAAAAATTGCTGTATTATGAAACAAAATCATAGGAACATAGAGACCTAGTTTGCGCACCACTCATGAGTGGCATGTGGACTAGGTCTGTGCATTCTTTAGACTTTAGACTGATGCGCAAACCTCCTCTGAGTACTGAGCAGTGCGCATACTAAATCTTTGTTATTGCTAAGATTTAAGATTTTGTCAGTGTCACACTTAACTCTATAATTTTTTTTTTTAAATGCTAACTTAAATAATTTGGGTTAATTTTTATAATCCAACAAAAATAAGTGACATGACAGAAAGAGAATCAAGTGTACAAAAATACGAGTGAGGTGACATAGCTAAGTGTACAGAAAATTCAACCCTCTTACAACAGTTTTCAACTATTCTCATGCATAGTATATATATATATATATATATATATATATATATATATTTTTTTTTTTTTTTTGTGTGCAACCAAACGCTCTCAAACTGCAGAATTTATATGCATATGCAATAATACTATAATTTATAGACTATTTTTTTTTTATTTAGCATATCGCATAAAAAGATTCTGCAATATGCAGTTCTCTAGCTATATTATATTACTAATGAATATTTACTTTGAATAATTTTTATTTTGACCTAAATTTATCCTGACTATGAGTATGAGTATGAGTATGAGTATGACATGCATGACAGTGAGATGTGCGAACAAACGGGAGATGTGTAAAGTAATAATATCAACAGGGGAAAGGAAACATCATTCGACAATCCTTTATCCATTCAGATTCAGACACTTAATTAATTGTTTAATCTAAATTTAATTGTGTGTGAACAGCTAGCACAAGTTTTTAGTTTTTACCTCTCATACTGTCATGTAGTTTAAATATGTCCGGTCAAGCCCCCGTTGCACGGTTATCAACATATATTAATTTGGTGCTAGGAATTATATTAGCACTTTGAATGAATTAATTAATTGTAGATGGGAGTATGGGATTAGGGTCATGGGTTCATTAAACGTGCCTAATGAATCAAATTAAAGAATTCTAAACAACCCAATCAATCATTGATGTTTTCATCTTCACGCTCATCGAAAAAGCTTTTATTTACTACGTACCAATTGTTGCCTAAATTGACAGCTGTTTATAAATTACAACTTGGTTAACAAAAACTAAACGAGAACCTTAATGTAATTAGCAACGACTTAATTCTAGCTACATGCAAGACACGTAGGGAAATTAATGAGAACAAAATAGGATATATAGGATGAGTTTAAAAAAAATTAGTGGAACATAATTAATGACATAATTATTTTATACACAAGCATATATTTATAATTCGATCTGTAACGTCACGATATTTTTAGATATGATATTCAAAAAACTATATATTAAGTTCAAATGAGAAACTAATTTAATTAAATGTCATGTAGTTATCTGTAACGTCACGATATTTTTAGATATGATATGTCATGTAGTTATGTGTACGATCGAAGTCGTTCAAAATGCATCAACATTTGTGTGCATTTAATTAAATGCACAAATTATAAAGTTGTCAACACAAATTTTGTTCCCTACTGACAAACACAAATGCGGAACCCAAAAATAAGATAGGAATAGGATAGAACCATTTTTTTAACATAAACATAATTATATAATTATTTTAATCATAAGTGTATTTTTGTAATTTTTTTCTGAAAAACCGTGATAAAAATATATATATATATATATTATAAAAATTAGGTCAGAAGTAGACAAGTAGCTCCCCTTAATCTTACTAAATCTACTTCTTAGCACACATATTTTTATATATCGCCAGCTTGCAACTCACAAGTCAATTCCGTTAATTTCATTTTAAAAAGTCACCGCTGAATATTACCATTTCATGGATTTTTCTTATTGCCAATTTTAAATTTAAATTCAGGAATCATTTACAAACTCAAATTTATATTTTACTTGAATATTAAAAATCTTAATAAATAAAAAATGATAAAAAATTATGTTATAAAGCGAGCTATGCACTAATGCACAACAAACAATATATATTTCGATTTTACACAGTAACGAAACTAATTAAGCACAAGCGAAAGGGGACTACGACAACTTTATGAATTGAAAATTTTCATCCTCGTCATTTAATTTTTTTTTTATTTTAACAAAAAATATTACTATTAACCAATCTCATAAAATAAAATTACATGACACCTATTCATGAAGTCCTCCTCTCAAATTCTTAATTTTGATTTTACATATCTAAAATAGCTAGAATAGCCAAATCATTATTTGTCTTATTAGAATAAGTCAAATCCCATCTTTTATTAGAGTATGTTTGGTTGCAAAACAAGAATAACTATAATAGCCAAATCAAGAATAACTAAATTCTTAGGAATAACTTGTTCTAATAAGATAAAAAAATTTGAATTCACTGTTCTAACTTTTTAATCCAACCAAACATTGAATAGGCTATTCTGAATAGTCTAATTCCAAAAATAGTTTATTCTCAATCCAACCAAACTTATCCTACCCTATAAGAACAGTCAATTCTAATAAGTCAAAAAAATTGAATTTTCTATTCTAACTATTCAAACCTAACCAAACATAATTCAAGCTAAACTGAATAGCCTGACTTCAAAAATAATCTATTATCACTTTATCCAATTACACGAAAAAAACATATCCTGTCTCTGAGCAAGTGAGCAATGAGCATGGACAAAAATAGAAAATATTAAATATTAATGGTGTTTTAGCTTCCCTCTAATTAATATCTATCCATATTTTAGGTAAGTGAGCTGTGAAGTTTTTAATTAGGTAGTGTTCCTTCACGCATTTCATGCTCGTGTTGCATTCTACATTTGTAATTTGTACTAGCTAGGTCTAGGTTGAGGTTGATGATGATGTTAATTTGTAGCTTTTTGATATCTATTTCAATCATGTCGTTAGGTGAATGAATACATGAGCGAGCTCATGAGGTCATGGATATCTCTTAATTTTAATGTTCTTCTCTCGTTTGGTAAGATATGATCCGGCTGAGGCTGAGGCTGAGGCTCCTCTAAAATATGAATATGAGTTTGCACTTTGGACTTTGGATGGCAGTGGAACTGTCCGATCAAATTAAAACCAATTCAGTTTAAATAAAATACAACAAGAAGAGGAAGGAGAAAAATGGTGTATTATTAATTAAACAAAACGCAGATCGTGGGATCGATGGACACAATTCACAATTCACAATTATTGTGTGTGCCATGAAATTATAAATATTACCCCATTAATTCTGGAATTTGATTGGTTGAGACTCGAGAAGAGCGCATGATCGCAACTAAAAACTAAAAAGCGTCATTAGCCAACCACGCGCGAGCAGCATCTACAAATTAAAGAAACCCATCAATCCATCATCTTATCTTTCTGTTTAATGCTAATTAATTGCCGCTAAACTAAAACTCATTTCATTTCCTCCTTTCCTCTTCATCACGAATTCACGATTCAAGCGCCCCTGGTAATTGGTAAATAATTAATAAAACAATTAGTTGTAAGCAAGTGGTGCGTAACCAAGAAAATAATATGTCCAATACATATTCCAAGTGTGCTATTTTCTACAAAAACCCTTAAAATTTATGATATATATTATATAGGAACTTTGTAGATTTTTTATATTGCTTCATTTTATGTGGTACATTGATCATTGTATTACTATTCTAATTGTTTATTTCAATAATACTAAGCGTTATCTTTTTTATTAATGTGGATATTTTCATAAAATTAAATTCACCAATTTAATAGATAATATATTTTACAATATTATCAACACATATAATATGTAAATTCGACAGAAGTTTACGTGTACTTTTCACAAGTCGAATATTGTATATGATTGTGAGAGCCAGACCAAAATAATAAACAAGGATATATTCATTTTTTTTAAATACATTTTTTTAATTCTATTTATATTAAAGTAACTACAATAGCACAAATTTAACTTTAATTTTATCTTTGCCATAATCCTACCGTTGATCCTACTTGAATGTACTAATTCAATGCTAGTGTAAAAATGTGTGATATTCTCTTGAACCATATTTTGAATTTAATAAAATAAAAATAAAATTCACTTACTTTTTTTTCATAAAACATGCGTCACCAGGAAAATAATGTTACTCCCTCTCTTCTTACTCCCAAGCAAAGTGCTTTTGGACCAAATGATAATTTTTATTTTTAACAAATTAATAATAATTAATAATTAAAAAATAAATATAATTCAATGCTCAAAAGACAGAGATAAAAAAACTGAAATATTGAAAATGTTGATATGATATTTGAGTGATTCAATAAATAACAATTATGATATGACATCCCTGCATTAAAATAATATTTAATGATTATTTGTGAAATGGTAAGTGTTAAAAAAATTAAAATGGATATAACTTAATTGGAGAGGAGGGTGTCCGATGCCCATCGGACCAAACTCGGTTCGATGGGTGGTTTCTACCGTCCGATCCACTTCAAGATATGTGCGCATCACTTTAATATCCGTGCGCACAGATTTTGAAGTAAATCGGACGGTAGAAATCACCTATCGAACCGAGTTTGGTCCTATGGGCATCGGACAGCCCCCTCGCCCATAACTTAATAGAATGTAGTATGATAAGATTCCCTCTTTATTAAAATAATTCCAGTAAACATCTATATTGTTTTAGTATTTGTAACTTTTTTTGTCAAAAAAATTATTCTGTGCATTTGTAAGAGTTTAACATCCTTTTCAGGTGTGATTAGCACTATTCCGAGTTACTAATCTACGTTTGGGTGTATTTGAATTAGCGAATAGCAACTATTCTTTGTTTGTCTTTTGTGGGATTGCTCACTATTTTACTAATCCTACAAAATGTTGGAATAACTACTATTCTCAAATTAGAATAGCTACTAATCTTACACTATTCTTGATTCATCCAAACACACCCGGAATCTTTCATAGAAGTTAGTAGGAGGGAAGAAAATAAAAGAAAAGAAAATTATATAATTAAATTTTGTGTATTTGTATATTTATAAGAAGTTATTGTGGATGTCATTTGACAAATACAAATTTTGACGCTTATACAAGTGTATTCTTAAATTGTATCGTGTAGGTGTTTTAAGTAAAAAATACGAATAAGTTGTTCTTACAAAGTGACTAATTAAAAGACTGAATTGTTCTTAAATGTGCTATATATGTTTATATATATATTTTTTAATAAAGTACAATGGGTATTCTATAGATTTAAAATGATTTTTAATAAAAAAATGAATAAATTTTCAATTTTCAATTTAGAAGAGTAAATATGATATTATGAGTTTTAGAGAAAAAATAGTTAATTTAAATGTTTTTTAGGGGTATACATGAAATTCCCCAATATATATATATATATATATATATATATATATATATATATATATATATATAATGGGTATTGGAAAAAAAAACAAGAAAAAAAGGAAAACGAGAAAAGGAAAGAAAGATAATTAAAGAAGTTTAAAGACACCTAGGCATCCCAATCGCATCGGTTAAGAGTTAAGACTTAAGATGATGGTGGATGTGGATCTACTCTCCTCTCTCCTCTCTTCTCTCTTCTCTCTCTCTCTGTTTCTTCTTTGTCCGTGTACCAGTACTAACCAGCATCCATCCATATTCCATACTCGTGTCGTGCCCTTTCTTCAACGACAGGTGCCCTCCCCTCCATCTGACCATCTCCATCCCAACTTCCCAACTCCCAACTCCTTCTTGCTCGGGAATCCCGTCTACCCGACCCGACCCGACCCGTTATCTCCAACAGTCACACACACATACCCACCCGCACCAAAAGCTCCAAAACCTCTCTGTTCTCTGTTCTCTGTAAGTTCCAACCACTAACAAACAAATAACCAATCCCAACAATACTACTGGCTACTGCCCCCCCTTTCCCTGTCCCTGCCACTCGAATGCTGCCGCCGATATGAGCAATTCCGAGGGGACAGGCGAAGAAGAAGAAGAGCCCGAGGTCGACTTGTTCTACGAGTCCTTGGATCGGATCCTCTCCTCATCCTGCTCCTCCACCTCAGCTTCTGATGATGATTCTGCTCCTGGGCCCCACCGTCGCACTCACTCCCACCGCCGTTCCTCTCCTCCCTCCCTCGATGTCTGGATCGCCGAGCCCGCTCCGGTCCATGAGCGGCGCCGGAGGTTGCTGGTGCAACTTGGTCTCTCTCATGACCCGTCTTTGACCCGTCATACTGGGTTACCAGTGTCGGTACCGGAACATGAACCTGAGATTGGGAGATCTGTTTCGTACGATACGTACCGGTCTTCTTCCCCTTCTGCCATGTGGATGGGTCGATCCAGATCCGACAACTCTGTCGACCCAGTTTTTTCCATCAATGTAAATTCGCCACCTGTCAATCAAGCCAGGCCTCCACTGGTTGTGCAGTTGAGAACCGCATCTAATGATAGCATAGAGGTCATTGATGAATTTCGAGAAAGGAAAGGTGAAGATCAGGAGGATGAATCAAAATGTCTCATAAAAGATTTAGATAATGGAACTGAATTTGTGGTCAAAGAATCCCGTGTCAGGGAATTGCAAACAGGCCGCCAGCTCACCATGGAGGAGTTTGAACTATGTGTCGGCAGGTCACCAATTGTCCAAGAACTCATGCGCCGGCAGAGAAATGTGGAAGATTCTGCAAGTAACACCAAGGGTGACATGCTTGGAACTAATGGGTCTGGCCAAACCAATGCGGTACGCACAAAAAAGAGAGGCAGCTGGTTCAAGGGCATAAAATCCATGGGAACCAGCCACCGGGACCGGCGAAGCAGTGACGAGCGGGACACGTCATCTGAGAAAGGCGGCCGGAGATCAAGCTCGGCCACTGATGATAGCCAGGATGGGAGCACACACACTGTTCACCATGGACCGGAAAAGGCCAAGGTTAGATACTATGGGAAATCCCACAGAGAAATCACTGGCTTATATTTGAACCAGGAGATTCAAGCACACACCGGGTCTATCTGGAGCATTGAATTCAGCTTAGATGGGAGGTTCTTAGCAAGTGCTGGAGAGGATTGTGTGATTCATATATGGGAGGTATCAGAGTTGGATAAGAAAGGGGATTATTTTGGGGAGAGGGAGAGTAATGGCAGTTGCAACCCATTTGTTGCGGCGGTCACTAATGGGTCCCCGGAGCCGGGTTTGAGTTTGGGCCTTGGTGATGCAAACCATAACCACTGGGAGAAGAAGAGACGCTCTAGGGGTGTGGGTGGGAGGAAATCTGCAAGCTTGGATCACATCATGGTACCAGAGCATGTGTTTGCTTTGTCAGAAAAGCCGATTTGTTCTTTCAGAGGTCACTCTGATGATGTGCTTGACCTATCTTGGTCTAAATCACAGGTAATTTTTTTTTTCCAGTATATTTCATACTTCTATTGGTTTTTTTATTTCAAAGTGAAATATAATGTATATGCATACTTACTGTTGTAACAATTACTGTTAGATGTTAATAAACACATTTCCTTTTTGTTTTAATGTAGCACTTGTTATCATCATCAATGGATAAAACAGTTCGGCTGTGGCACATGGGAAGCAATACATGCTTGAAAATGTTTTCTCACAGCGATTATGGTAAGCTATTGACATTGTTAGTAATGCATATATACTTTTGTTGACTTTGAGCAATATAATATCTGTATTCTTTCATGTAATGGTACCTTTAATTTTGATTTAATGCAGTGACCTGTATCCAGTTTAATCCAGTTGATGACAGATACTTCATTAGTGGGTCCCTTGATGAGAAGGTACGCATCTGGAGCATTCCTGACCGTCAGATTGTAGACTGGACAGATTTACATGAAATGGTCACTGCAGCTTGCTATACCCCTGATGGACAGGTTTTTGAATATTCTTTGAGTACTTTTATTTTATATAAAAAAAAATATACTAGGATTTGCAGATGATTTCCTTAATGCTTTCTGCTTTTCCTGTTGTTGTAGAGTGCACTGGTCGGTTCTCATAAAGGAAGTTGCCACATGTATGATACATCTGGTATGACAAATTCCAATAAGACCTGACATTATTGATGTTTTGATAGTTTTTCTTCTGTTATCTTTTAAATATGCTTCTTATGATTTATTTCCATATTTGTAACTCAGATAACAAGCTTCATCAGAAAACCCAAATCGACTTGCAGAATAAAAGAAAGAAGTCAACTCAGAAGAAAGTTACTGGTTTCCAGGTATTCAATATAGTAAATTCATGAAATGATTTAATTTTAGGAAAGTTCATTTTTGACCGATTAGATGAACTTGTTACTATAACAGTTTGCCCCTGGAAGTTCATCAAAGGTGCTTATAACATCGGCTGATTCACGTATCAGGGTAGCTGATGGCATAGACCTAGTTCACAAACTTAAAGGTACATCATTTGGTGTATGTTATTTGGTATAAGGATGCAGTAGGTTGGGAAGGGGCTGAATCTACCAAACAATTTTAGGTTTTGGACCAAAACAGGATTATTGAATTACTAATTGTTTGGTCAAAGATTGTGTCTGTAGTTGCAAAAGGAAGTTTGACTTGGAATTATTAGATCAAATCCCCTTCCTTCCCACTCAGTAAAGGATTGCCTTTATGTTGGTATTCATGTTAGTTAATTATGTGATGATTTCTGGGTTTTAGGCCAATAATATCAATTAGGGGTGACCTTGTAAAAGAAGTGCTTTGTAAGGTTTAAATTAACAAGGAGAATTATGCAGAATAGCACTCTATTATTTCCTGCCAAAACAAACCCAATTTTTTACATCATTTCTAAAGAAGCCTCTTGTGCTGGTGGATAAATTTATAAATGTCACTTATTTGTTTTAGCCTTTATTTCTGTTGTTCTCATTCATTGATGCAAGGGATTCAGAGTAATAAAATGGCAAAAAAAAAAAACTATTTTGAAATAATTAATCCATATTTTGAATTACCGCCTTATTGAAAATAGTTTAGTTTATGTTTTTTAATACCATATAATATTGCATAAATGTAAATAGATATTTGATTATCTTGTCAAGGACTATTTTTCCCTTGGCCTATAATTAATCTTGCTTGACGGTGCCAATGCTAAAAGTAATGGTAGGTTACCTTTTATAATTTTTCTACAAAATAGGGTGTTTTTGTTTTGCATATACATGAAATGCAGGGGCATCTTTGCAATCCGGACAAAATAGAGGCTTCTGCAAATTTCTAAAAGAAAAAAATCATAAAGCACACAGCAGTTGAGCTTTCTTAATTTCCTCTCAGGGTTTCGGAACACCAGCAGCCAGATAACGGCATGCATCTCAGCAAATGGCAAGTATGTGGTATCAGCTAGTGAGGACTCACATGTTTATGTGTGGCGGTATGACGATGACTCCGAACCAGGCCACACCAAGGGCAGTGCCATCAGTACCACACAGTCCTACGAGTACTTCCATTGCCAGGACGTAACTGTTGCTGTTGTATGGCCGTCCCCTACAACTGTGGGCCCCACTCTGACTCTTGACAAGAATGGCCTCAAGCCAAATGGAGAAACCAATCGTGCCACGGCAACATGGCCAGAGGAGATTGTGAATTCAAGAAAAAGTAGCCCGAGAAATAATAGCAATGCCAATGTTGTTATTAATAGCGCAGTTGATATATTTAATAGTGGCATACCGGCACAAACCCGATCGGCTTGGGGAATGGTGATTGTCACAGCTGGACGTGGAGGTGAGATTAGAACTTTCCAGAATTTTGGGTTCCCAGTTCGGGTATAACTGTTATTGTGCCAGGCTGTTCCTGTGCGTGTACAGATATATACATACATACATATATGGGCATCATGCAGTGAGAATAGTACTTATTTCTTAGTTGAGAAGAAAGCAACCTGGCCTGCTGGTCCCATTTCGCAAATGTAAATGAAAATTGGAGGCTCAGATGAGACGAGACCGGTTGGGTTTATTGCTTATAAAGGGTTGTGGGGTGATTCTTTTTTCGGTAAAATGGTATGTAGCAATAGATACGACTAGGAAAGTCGGGTTTTTTTTCTTCTTTTTTAATTTTCTTTTGTGCTATTACTACGTATTTTTGTAAGAAAGTAAAATTCAATGGTTATGGAAAAATGGGAGAAAAGGTTTACAGATTGGGAGGTATGTTTTGATCTCTCATTGCAAGTCTCTGTGTAGCTGCTCGTTGTTGGACACTTGCAAACACTATTACTTCATGCACTTTTTAGTTTTTAGGCGATAATTTCTGACATCTCGTTTCAAAATGGCCAAGTAACAGAAACTTGTACCATGTTGGATTGCATCATTCCTTTGTCAGCATGCCAATGTATACACATCATTTCGAGATAGGAGCCCATCGGACCTACTTTTAGGTTCAATTAGCTCTTTAACCGTACGATTAGCATAAATATTAGTACGCATGGAAATTGAAACATATTTGCAAAGATATTAATGTACGTAGCACAGACCTTGATGCAATCGAATAGTCATTTCACCAATCGAACCAAAGTAGGTCCGATGCCCATCGGACCTACTCTGAATTCCATTGTTTCTTGCCTCCATGGAAGTCCTGTCCAAGTGCAATATTATTGTAGTCCCGATCCTCTGAGGTAAGTAGGTAACTCAATTTTTGATTTTAGACCCGGATAATACGGGCCAATCCGTCCCAAGAGGTGGAGTTCACGGGTTGGTACTGTAGCCTGTATTGCTGAGTGAGCCTGCGAATAATTGGTCTTCAATTGTCTCAAGTTCTCACAAACAAACTATAGTCTATAGTCTATAGGAGGGAAATTCAATATGGGCCAGATTTACGCAAAAACTACTTTGGTGCCCATAGTTGAAGCGCAAATTAATGTATTTTGGTAAACTGGGCCTCAAACTGGGTCTTATTGGTTTCCACTGTGCATTTTTATTATATTTTCCGGCTATTTCTCTGAGAGAATGACAGCAAAAGTCCAAATATAGAAATCAACTAACTTAAGATGGAGCACCAGTGTGGTGTGGAGGAGTTACTGATTGCAAATTTGTTGAGCCAGTTCGTTATTTTGCAAATTTGTTGACAACTTAATCTCAGTTTTAAACTTATTTCTTTTGCAAATTTGTTGAGCCAGTTCGTTATTTTGCAAATTTGTTGACAACTTAATCTCAGTTTTAAACTTATTTCTTTTGCATAGTCGTCAGTACACACTGTTGAAGTAAACACTCTTTCTTAACCAGTGCAAAATCATATATTACATGGCAATAGAATTACATGCAAAACTCAGAGGCCTAACACCTGTATCGTATTCTGGCATGAGGTTCAATTATTCATTCATAGAATAGCAGAGAACAATTTAAAGTATTTCCACTAATGGCCAATTTACCGCCATTTGCATGCAGAAACAAAATTTATCTTTCAACGCCTCTGGTAAAGCAACACGTAAGCCAGGGACCATTTTAGAGAGTCAACGGGATTTGCTTTTGAGGGTGGATTCTCTCTCTCAATTTCTCAATCAAGAAATTAATGTCAAAAGCAGATGAAAATGAAAGGCAGGGAGGTGGCATTGTTCGAAGTGGCTAGCTCTTGTGCCATTTCAACGCATGCAAAATATGCACTGACACATGACCATTACTGGTTACTGCTATTTGACGTGGGACATCCAACGACTTTTTTAATTTTGTAAGATTTTTTCAATATTACAATTAAGCTTCTCTATATAAATTATGAATGTAATAATACAATTATATCATTTGTACTCTATATAATTATGAAGTCAATTATACAATTAAACTTCCTCATAAAATTTTGTTTCTTGTTTATGGCATGTTGTTTCGAAATCCTAACAAATTTCTATCAGAGCCATCTTTATTGCTGGCGGTTGTTCAGTGATTTCAGGACTATTCCGCTACCGCCGTTGAGAGTTTTAAGATTCGTCGTTGTATCGTGGGAGAAACATTCAGGTGCCAGGTGTTCCCTTTACGCGCTCGCGATCCGCATAAAGTTCACGTAAGTAGAGATACCATTCTTTCAAGATGATAGAAGGTACACCCGGTTCATATTTCAGACTATACCATATTTTTCAATGACATTGAGGTATCAAGATGGATAATGAGGATGGGATACAAAAGGGGAAGAATATGACTTCATCATCGACCTATTCGAGCTCTAAGCACGAGAATCTAATTTACAACTATTGCAGAAAGAAATGTTACATCAAGGCTGACTATGTCAATATCAAGATTAAGCAGAATGCATACGAGAATGATATTCAGGCGATCCTAATTTAGTTGAAATTTAAGATAATTATGTGTGTTTAGGAGTTTATTCTGGGGTTTTGTTCCAGGATGATATTTCAAGTCAAGAGAATGATTGTTGTGTATGCCTCTAATCTCATCATATTATTCATCATGCTTGATTTAGTAGGATGTCAGAAATAGTATGCTATGTTTTGCAGGCTATATTAAGAAGAAAAAATTATTTTAGTACGTGCCATTTATAGAGTTATCGTTTCAGAGATTTATGTTGCTATAGATTATGTCATTTGTACTCTAAATAATTATAAAATTAAAAATATAATTAAATTTTCTCATAAAATTGTCTCTTGTTTGTAGTCTTTTCTCTCGAAATCTTAACACATTATAATGCTTTAATCATGTTGTACTTCAAGACAAGAGTAAATATTGATTTTGTACTAGTACCAAAAATGACTCGAAGTTTCAAGAAGTAGAATCAGATTGTTCTAGGAGTGTGTTTCTCCTGCAATAAAATAAAAATCGAGCTTATTTTGAAATATAAGAAGCCTACTTTAAGATTCGCGCATATTAATATTGAACGGTCGCATTTAATATATATGACAGGATCAGGTACATGTATAATGTATTGATCTGAATTCATTGTTGTAGGCGTTATATTGGACAGAATGAGTTGCTTTTAAAGTCTTATTAAACAACTAACAGCAAAGGAAAATTGAGATTTAAACGGTCCCTACATTATTGGTGTCTGGTTTTGCCTGGTCCATGACACTGACTGATACTGATACTGGTATCTGACATAACTGATACAATCTTGTCTATCAAAACAGAAGGTCATTCACAGCAAGGTACTTCATGTTAGGATTATCTTTTCAAGTATTCTTCCAATATACAGATACAGATACAGTTGGGTTGACCTAAAACAAACAAGAATGAAAACACAATTCTGCTCCTTTAAGAGAGATGCTTAAATAACAAACTCTTAACTAAGATATCGATTCCATTATTAATACTAAATTACCAGCTAATACAAAGTCATTAATTAAGCTACATATGAAAAGAGAAGAACATAAAACCCTCTCCTCTTTACATCCTTCTACCTTAATTTGCAACTAAATTACCATCACATAAAAATCACTCAGAATATATATATATATAACTAGATTCTACAGAATTACCCATTTTCCCTCCAAAGCAAACTAAATTAAAACAAATAAGAAACTGACTAGGAAGCAAGAGCACTTCAAGGGTACTAGATATCAAATAATCTATCAGTTCCCCCTGGCTGGCAAGTAGCGAGCTAAACTATCCAAAGAAGATCAGGTACGCCTGATTTTGGCCTGAAATAAAATGCAGCCAAAACAATGTCCCAATTTTCTTCCAATATCCTGGTTGTATAAAAAAAATTAACACAACCAGTGTTCTATTCTGACCTAATTATGTAGCTGCCAATGATCATCTAGTTATGCCCAAAGAATGAGAGAGAGAGAGAGAGAGAGAGAGAGAGAGCAGAGAGAGGGAGAGAGCAGAGAGAGGGAGGTAGAGAGAGCAAGTCTAATCGCCCCACATGAACATAGGAGGAGGGTAAAATGATTGACCACCGCCTCCTGAGGAAGAACCAGTTCCACCGGTTCCTGTTTCTGCCAGTGGGCCCGGATGCTCCTGGCTAGCCTCGTTTTCTAGACGCGATTGCAGAAGGAGATTGTTTGCTCCGTCAATGTCATCCCAGACATAACTATTCGGACCCCATGCACTGAACCATGCCTCCTCTGCCGCTCCCCATACCATCTCCTGGCTCGGCTGAGCCGACCCTGTTGCACCGGTGTTCAAACCAACCGGAGCAATGGGCGGCTCATATTGGGCTTGCATTTCATATTGGGCTTGCATTGGGGGTTCGGGTTGTGCTTGGGCTATAAATTGGGTTTGGTGCTCTTTGCTCGGGGTTGGCGGAGCAGAAGATGATGAAGACGAGCAAGAGATTGCTTCACGTCTCCCGGAACTTGCACCAGTGTCTTTCCCTTTTTGGAGAAAATGATCAGGGAAATTCAATCGTGCGTTCTCTCCGCGCAACTTGTACGCCTCCCGGTCATACGCCATGGCAGCATCTTCAGCTGTGTCGAATGTACCAAGCCAAAGCCGGGTACGGTTTTTGGGCATGCGTATCTCAGCCACCCATTTGCCCCAGTGCCTTTGTCTAACCCCTCGGTAGAGCTTGGTAGGGGGTGGTATGGCTGGAAGCATATGTTGACCCTGAAAGAGAGGTGGGTAATAAAGGCTTCTCTTGTCAAGGCCTGCGAGGCGGCTGACCTGACCACGTGGGCTAAGATTCAAAGCTTCATTCCAATAATTAAGTATCTGGTGCTGTGCTTCCACTGATACCGCAGGTCTCTCTCCCATGAAGAAATTAGGTGGGTATAGAGGTCCGGCGGTGGCAGGATAAGGCTGGTTGGGAGCAAAGGATATCATTTGTTGGTGTTGTACTTGTGCCGCTTGAGGTGAATATGTACCGGGCTGTACTAAAAATGGCTGATTGGTGGAACTAGTGTCATAGGCAAAAGGGAAAATGGGATGGGAGGTTTGAGCTGACGGTGAAGAGGCCGGTGAACCGGCAGTTGAAGAGATAGGATTGATGATAGAGGAGATAGGATGAGATGAGGAGGTGGAGGATGACTGGTGGTGCCGCTCGGGGCTCTTTACCTTTTTGAGTGGTCGGTGTGCCGGGTGAAACTGTAAGTCAGTCATTTTCACTCCTTTTCCTTTTGCTCTTCTCCTATCGCTACCCTCTGGACTATTTCTTCTTGGACCTTCCATGGCTTTCACACGCAAAAAGGGAAATGAAAAGGAAAAGAAAAGAAAAGAACAATGAAATTCAATGGAAAGAATTAACTGGCCGCCCGCTTGGTAGAACGAAAACAGAGGTTCTAAGAACAGAACTTGGATTTGTAAAACTACCAAGTTTTTAAATTTTGCTTCTTGTGTTATCAAGAGAAGCAAACTTATATGTATATATATAATATGATGCTACAAGAGAAACAGGAAGCAATTAGTGGATCAAAAAAGTTGCATGTGGAAGCAGAGCATGACCATCGAAGAAGAAAGAAAAGGAGGTTCTGGAATTCAAAAGGGAATTGCGCGGGCGGCCAGAGAGAGAGAAAGAGAGAGAGCGAGAAGCGTGGAGAGCCAATGAGAGGTGATGTTTTGATTTGGGAGAGAATGTGGGGCGTGAACTGAGTGGGGCTTATAGAAACAGAGCAGAGGGTATATAAGAGGAGAAAAAGATTCAGCCTTTTCTATATGGTCGGTGGCCTTTGGAGGAGTTTTGATTTCTCGGGACCCACAGGATAGACTAATGGTGTGCTTCAAGATTCGTGCATGATTCTTGATTTTTGGTTGGTGTCATCTAAATTTATTTTCGTAACTTGTACTCCAAAACACTCTTTTAATTAAATATATATATCTAAAAAAATAAATAAACGAATACAACAAATGTTCCTTTATAGATATTTGTTACGGTAGTAATGTGGACTGATCAGTTAGTTGATGCCCTCTAGAATAAGCTAAAATAGCTACTATTTAGAATAGTAGATAAGAATAATAAAAAAATAGTGATTTTTAGAATAGTGTGAAAATAGTGTTATTTGGAATAGTAAAAATGTTGTTTCAATTGTACATTTGAAATAGTGAATAGCTGTAACTGATAAATAATAGTGTTAACAAGGTGTTTATTAAGAGAAAAAATAGGCAAGTGGAATCTCAAATGAATTGTCACGACGTAGAAATAAAAAAAATGGTGTCAATTTTGTTATTTCGGGATTGTGTTGACGGTAATAAATATTTTTTTTCTCTATTCACACTTTCCAATAGTAGCTATTCCAACATTTTCATAGAATAGAGAATAGCAGCTATTCTCACTATTCCGAATAGCAAAATATTGTTTGGATGTACATTGTTGTTTCGAATAGCTCCTATTCTAAATAGCCTCCTATTCTAGCTATTCTCACTTCATCCAAATATACAATAAATAAGTTTATATGGTAAATTTCATTGGATGTCACTAAACTTTGTTATTTGTTACGAATTGATCATCCAAGTTTGATTTGTCCTTTTTTAGTCACTAAACTTTGTCATTTGTTCCAATCAAGTCACTCTATATTTTTCTATCCAAAATCTTAACGGAATATTCTCATTTATTCCTTCTTAACGTATAGTAAGATCGTGTATATATATTTTCACATACAAATCTGCATATGCGACATGCATGAAAACAACTGCATTTGAATACACTGCTTGATATAATTAGACAACTCAATCATTCCTTCTCTTCCATTTTTTTGTGTGGAGCATGTCCTTAAGGAATATTTTCAAGATGAGCTATCAAGTTACAACAAAGTTACAACAACGGCTTTTTTTATTTTCAAAGTCCAAATCGTCGATCCAAACCGTTCAATATAATTATCTAAATAAAATGTGCTTCCAGATCAAATTTTACATTTTTTTGGATTTTTTTACTATTTATTATGTATTTTACAAAAACTAGTCAAATTCAGACCATTGAATTTTGTACCCATCTTAATAAATAGTAAAGAAATTCACAAAAATGTAAAATTTGATCTGGAAGCATATTTTATTCAGATAATCATGTTGAACGGTATTGAACAGTTTAGATCGACGATTTGAACTTTGAAAATTAAAGAAACCATTGTTATAACTTTGTTGTAACTTGATCCCTCCTCTATTTTCAAATGTAGGTCTCTTGAGTTATACTTCCTGTTGTCTTGGAGGAGATTAATTATACGGCCATCATACTAAAATTTAGATTTGGAGTGATTGAGATTATTTCACTCAATAAAATTATTTGTCGGATCAAGTTATTTTGTTATGTTTTAAGCAGAAAAGGAGAGGAGGCAGAAGTTTGAATGATGAATGTTAATTGTTAATATATACACAAGATAATTAATTATTACTGTAGAAATGAAGGGTTAGTTAAGATAAAAAAGAAGTATAGAAATCAATTAAATGTATTTATAATATGAGGAGGGTTCCAATGCACTCAAAATTCTATGCTCTCATTTGCATTCAATTTTTTATCTTCATTTTCAAAGTCCGAACAATTGATCCGAACCGATCAACATGACCTTCATAATAAAATATGCTTGGAGACCAAATTTTATATTTTTTAGATTTTTTTTACTATTTTTTTAAGATAGGTACAAAATCACTTTATCGGATGGTCCAGAATCTCCTTAAAACAATGATTTTGTACCTATCTTAAAAAATAGTAAAAAAATTCTAAAAAATATAAAATTTGGTCTCCAGGCATATTTTATTATGAAGATCATGTTGAGCGGTTAAGAACGACTATTTGGATTCGGACTTAGAAAATGAAGATAAAAGAGATAAATAATTGGATGCAAATGGGAGCATAGAGTTTTGGGTGCATTGGAACCCTCCTCTTATAATATTTCCATCTAAAGTAGGTATACTCTTGTCATTAGATTAAAAATTAATTCTTGCATTTGATATTTGCAAAATATGTTAATTAGTTAGGATTACATACCACTGAGGAATTGAGAAGCATTTATATATATAGAGAGAGAGAGAGAGAGAGGTTGGCTAATATACAATTGATTGTTTCTGAGCTCCCGTACAACCAAGTTATTTTTTGATTTTTGAAGTCCAAACAGTCGATCCAAACCGTTAGATATGATCTATATATTAAAATATACTTGGAGACCAAATTTTACATTTTTTCGAATTTTTTTTTACTATTTATTAAGCCACTTTGAAAATCCCTGATCCAACAGTGGCTTCTGTTTTTACTGTTTGGTTAAGCCACCGTTGGATCAGAGATTTTCAAAGTAGCTTAATAAATAGTAAACAAATTTCAGAAAATGTAAAATTTGGTCTCCATCCACATTTTAATATAGAGATCACATCTAACGGTTTGGATCAATCGTTTGGACTTCGAAAACCGGAAAATGACTTGGTTGTACGGGAGCTCAGGAACAATCGATTGTATATGGTGAGTTGCGAAGTAAAATAATGTTTTACTTCACACTCGTATTTCAATTTGAAAATCCAAACAACCGATTTGAATCGTTCAATATTTTCTCCGTATTGAAATGTACTTGGAGACTAAATTTTATATTTTTTGGAATTTATTTTCTATTTATTAAGCCACTTTGAAAATGGCAGATCCGAGTGAACAGTAAAAAAACAGTAAAATTTTCTGGACCATTGGATCAGCGATTTTCAAAGTAGTTTAATAAATAGTAAAGAAATTCCAGAAAATGTAAAATTTGGTCTCCAAGTACATTTCAATATGGAGAACATGTTGAGCGGTTCGGATTAGTTGTTTGAATTTTCAAAATGAAAATATAGTGTCATGGAGTAAAAACTTGTTTTACTTACAACTCACCATAGCCCATCCCTATATATATATATATATATATATATAGTAGAACTAGGGTGCTCCTAAGTTCACCCAACCTCTTGTGAACTTGACTCTAAAATATATCAAATCGACTTTAAACGATGAATCCAAACCGTTGAAACCCTTCTACCTAATGAGTGATGCATCTACATGTGAAAATTTTAAAGTTTCGAATTAATTTAATATAGAATCAAGTGGTCAAAGGAGTCCAAAAAATGAATGCATTAAAATTAATATATAAACCTTAAACTTTTGACCACTTGACTCTATATTAAATTAATTCGAAACTTTAAAATTTTCACATGTAGACGCATCACTCATTAGGTAGAAGAGTTTCAACGGTTTGGATTCATCGTTTAAAGTCGATTCGATATATTTTAGAGTCAAGTTCACAGGAGATTGGGTGAACTTGGGAGCACCCTAGTTCTAGAACTAATCTGCTCCTAAGTTCACCAAATTTCTTGTGATATATATATATATATATATATGGTCAACTTTAAGTAATTAATAAGCTCCAATTCAGTCGTAACTAACTGGTACTAATTACTATACGCCAAATTAATATGTGTACCTAATTATTTTGTCTTTACCTATGACTTAATGAATTAATCAGAGCGTCAAGGACAAGCTAACATGTTTAGATTGTCTATTGACGAGGGTAATTTTGTAATATGTCACTGCAATATCAACCCATGACATTTTAAATTAAAAATCATAGCCAAAATCATTTTTTTGGTGCCATATGTTCTGGGACTGAATAAGGAAATTGAGATAGAAGCTGAGTATTATATAATTTATTTTATTTTTATGAGAAAGATTGTTAGTAATTTTTTTAAATTAAAATTCATAAAGGATAAAATTGAAAAGTTTCAATTTACAGAGAATGCTTAGCACCTCTTTTCCTCAATCTATTTTCGTCCATAGCGTATATGTCGAATTTAATACACCATAAATTTGAGGAATCAATAAATTCACAGCAATATTTGAATTCATTAATTATAAATTTAATAAGATACATAGATATTATTTTGTTGTATACTAATTTGTAAAAGGTCTGTTAACTCGCTTGCACATAATTTTGCCCTATAAATGATGTATTTGTATTCAATACTTTTAGATTTTTTTTTAGGAAATCAACAGAGATCTAGCCTCTTGTTTTTCAATAACCATGATCGGTTACCATTTTTTGGGTTTCTGAGTAGAAACCTGGATTATTTTAGAAATATATTTAAAATACTGAACCATATACAATAGAAAACATGATTATAGCTACAATAGACCAGTATCCTCTGTGGAGTTTTTACCTGCAGAGCTGATCGGACGGCCCATATTTACTCTCAGCCGGTGAGTGCTCGGAATGATGGAGGGGGCATTATTAATTTTGCTTTGATATTCGTGCCAAAATCTTATTTGGTCCGTCCGATCAAAACGAACGGACCATATTAAAAACACCGCAGGAACTTCGCAGGTAAAAGCTCCGCAGATGATGTGAATTCTAGCTACAATGGGGTTTTATGAAAAAAAAAATACAAAATAGCTGTATCAAACACATTTTATTTTAAAGAGCTTAGAAACATGATATGACCAAATAGAAGATAAAAGAGGATAGTGAAACAAATTAGAAGGTAGACACTAGGCGTGATATGACAAAATTAAAGAGCTTACAAAGCCAACTATTAATTGTTATATATATACATATTATAATTTGTCAATATTAATTAAATTGTTGAAGCAAGAAACAATGATTGGGCGGGCGCTATTGAAAAAACACAGAGCTCATGAGAGACAAAATGAATAAATACCACATAGAATCTGATCATTGATTACATCAACGCCATGGGCCATGGGTTAGGTTAGGTCAATTGATAAGATAGGGACTTTTCTTAATTAATTAATTAAATTTTAAAAAAGGTTCAAGTCTTTTAAATTTAACGTGAATTAAGTAGCTTTCTTAAACCGTGGATATATATATATATATATATATATGTCCAATTGGAATTTGCACCGACTCTAATCCTGTAGCTGTACATGATCAATTCAATGATCATGTTGATCTGTTCGTCATCTCACAAGCTAAGTTAGCTAACTCAGCAACTACTAATTCAACCTTTAATTTTTTATTTTTTTTTTAATTCATTTCATAATTTGCTTACCCTAAGTATGGACCCACCAACTAGAGCTTGCACACACGTAAGACAAACAAAATTACAACTTTTTGCTTTTTAATTTTGTCCAATTCTTTCATGTCCCTATTACCTATAAATATTATTAATAATATCTAGTTATATAGTCAGATATTAATATAGACTACATAACTATATATTTAAGAGATTGATATTTTCATTAATAATACAATGACTTGAAATTTATAACTTCGAATACTATACTAATTAAAATATATAAGCAATAATAGAGATTTGATGGATATTTATTTTGTAAAGCATGTATTAATTATAATGCATCCATCATGTAACAAACTTAACGAATTAATATTATTTTGCAAATAACACACAAGGGGCTGCTATTCTCAGAGCACAATTTAAACACTTCCTTTTTTTTTTTTGCTTCTCATTAATTGCTGTTATAATTAGAAAATTAAATAGACCGATAACCTCTTATAAGCAGTGTGGCATAAAGATTTTTTTAATATATTTGATAGTGTGGTCTTGCTTATATGTTTTGGAAATATGAAATTTATCGTAATTTGAAAATAATATTTGATAGGGCCGCCTTATTTTTGTATTATATACATTTCACCACTAAGATTTCTTATGCTCCTTTATTTTCTTTATATAAACATGTTACAAGATTTCTTATGCTCCTTTTTTTTCTTTATAATATTTGATAGGACCTTATATATAGCAGGATTTAATTAGAAGAACAAAAAAAAAAGGGCAAAACTGGTACATTGAAGAAAAAAAAAAAATCTCTCTGCACTCAATGATTGAATTTCTGCCTTGAAATTAAATAGCAGCCCGATTAATATAATATAATTAAGCTAAAGCCTTTACATTGATTACCTCTAATTTAAGCATTAGTTGTCAACTGAACTTAATTGACAAATTTGATAGTTTTAATAGTATATCAGTTAGTGCATCAGTTACATGAAACTCACTTCAAGCTCACTTCAAGTCACATTGTTACCAAAACATACTAATAATCTCCCACTTGGCCTCATGATAATATTTTGATAATTATACGCAATTAATACATTGTGTTTTATTATTATTATTAGAAGGGTTTGGATCGACTGTTCGAATCATGTTTATTTTTGTTTATATTTTTAGTGGGTAAATTGTTTATTATACAGTGCATTGATTTAAAAATGGGAACTTGGTATACTGGCACTAGTAGGGCTACACAAAAAATTCGTAGTTCGTGATTCAATTCGAGTTTGATTCGAAAAAGTTCGATTCGAAATAGTTCGGAATTAATTCAAACCAAACTCAAACTAGACCTGGTTCGTTCGAAATAGGTTCGCAAACTATTCAGGTTCGAATCTCAAAGTAACGTGAACCGTTGATTTATGTTGATGACTTAAAAGTTAAAACATAAGGCCGACCTGCCATAAGTCATAACTCGTAAGTTGTACCCTTGCTCTTTCAGTTATGGAATCCTATACGACTTTCACTTCTTGCTTTCGGTGACTTTACTTGTCATAAAAGATTCGAAATTGAGTTCGTAAAAAGTTCGATTCGAAATTAATTCAAATCAAACTTAGTTCGAAATTAATTCAAACCAAACTCAAACTGAGGTAAGTTCGATTCGGTTTGATTCGTTTGTAGCCCTAGGCACTACTGGTCTTCATTTTTTTTACGGAGAGATACAAATTCAATTTTTGAAAATAAATACTAAAATGTACCAGGAACTTTTAATAATAAAAATATATGATACATTTACATTTGAAAACTTTACGTGGTTAATTTGATGTTTGTCACATATCTTTCAAGGTGGTTAATGACGCTTTAAATATTGAGCACAATTACTATTATATGGGGTGATGAGTGCAAAATTAATACATAAATTAACTAGGATTTTACTTTGAAAATAAATTAAATATCTTGATTTAATTAAGTAATTTTCGCAATAAGATTGGTTTAGTATCATAGTTTTTGAGATTATGTGCAGATCATACGAAGAAATAAGTTAATTGGAGCACAAATCTCAGTTGCCGCTTTAAAGATGAGAAGAAGAACCTAATGCAGCTGACAAGAGAAGTGAAGGAACAATTAATGGTTATTCTTACTTCTTCGGTCTTTTTTATTTTATTTTATTTTGGTAGATGAAGATCTGTTAGTCAGGATGTTCTTTCTTTTTATGCTTTCAGTCTTTTTCTTCTTTCTTCGCTTCTGTTTTATTTAAAGTTTTTTGGACATTCAACCAAGTTGAATGCTATCTTTTTATTTGTAAAAGCAAGGTTTCAAATTGAAACCTAATTATCAATAAACAAATAGGGACATCATCTCTATTTTTCATCAATAACTCATTGCGTATCGCAAAGAGAGAAAATATGAGCAAAAGCAGTCCCTATTAAGTTTTTTTTTTTTTTTTAAAAGAAGAAGAAGAAGAAAAAAATATGAGCAATTCACGAAGAAATGGCAGAGTCGTACGTTTGAACTATGAAGGTCAAATATTAATGAGAATTAATTATATAAAAAATATATATATTGTGAATGAGAATCAATTTATCATATTATTTTCTTATAAAATATATATAAAAATTAGCTATAAATACAAAAAAATTGAAAAACAAAATGGAGGTCAATTTTACATCCGCAGAGCCTCTGCAAAGAGGCAATCAGGTTTAGAATGACGTGAGATGCCCTCCCCAATATCGAATTCGTATATCCTCTGCATTAGCATAAATTTTGAGTTAAGATCTGAACCATTCGATTGAGATCCACACTAATATTAAAGAGCCTGTGGTCCAAATTCTGATCACATGGTCGAAAAATTAGCTCAAATTGTACGTTAATGCAGAGGATACAAATTCCCAGTACTGAGACAATGAGGGTTAACTGGATAAAATGTAGGCGTAAGAATGCTGTCAGCTATTAAAATATCATAATCATCTTCTTCTTCTTTTTTAAAATGTAGGCGTAAGAATGCTGTCAAACGTTTGCAAACCGGATGACTGTGTCTCACTCTCAGTATATTATTATTCTGTGAAAGATTAATATACTAATGATTCTCCAAAGAATTTGGATATACTCAACATCGCCATATACTAACAGAATGAGTATTACCATTACACAGTTCGTCTTTATCATCGATCTATTTTTCATTTTGGTCTCTAAACTTTTCAAAATTGTAATAAGTTTTTGAAATTTTTTTTTTATACTTAATTTGTTCTATAAGTAACATCAATTTTAAAAATAAAGATTTACACCATCATTCTATTCATGTAATCACAATGTGCAGGCCAAGGTGGACACACATAATTATTTTTGTTGGTGTCTATTCTTTTTTTTTTTGTTAGTTTTTTGTTTTTTAATAAAAATTAGAGATCAAGTAATTAAACTATTTAACATTCAAAAGATTACTTATTTTATATTTCGAACTTGCAAATTTTTACAGAAAAATATTATTTTTGTCACTAGATTATAGAGTGGCTTTTTTTTTAGTTTTTGTTTTTTCCAATTTGTCTGTGGGCTCTCTTGTAAGGGCGTGCTCCAGACGAGGTTACGCGGAGAGAGAGGAAGAGAAAATCTACTGTGCGGAGGTAAGAACTCGCCAAACCATACCTGACCAGATGAGGTCACTTGCTCCAGAAGAGACGAATCGGAGAGAGAGTGGAGGTTATGCGTGCGTTATTGTTTGGAAGTTACGTTGCGTTGATTTTTAGCGAAATTCGTCACCTCAGATTGAGATCTAGCTTCTAAGTCGATAAATTCATCTCTCCCTATTCCTTCTCCTTCCTCTACGAGCTCCAGATCTGAATTACAGTCTAAGAATCTCAAGTTAGATCAAGAAGCTTAAGTTAAATTGACACGACTTTTAAAGCTGTCCATGTATGGTAAAAATAATTGTTTTTAAATAGAGCGTTGACTAATCTGACCTCATTTAGAGATGGTTGGATATATCCATTCTCTGTGAACAGCCCGAAATCATAAAACATTGAAAATATCTCAAAAAAAGCAATAACTTTCGTTGATTGAACAGGGAATAAGAGAACAAAAATCACAAGTACAAATCAATCCAATTGCATATTTACATGTCTCCAAAGAGAAAGCATTAAAAAAAGAGGAAATAAGGTCAGCATCGCTAGGCGGCAATTGGTGCCAATTTAGTTTAGTGATAGTGCCATCCTGACAAATGCCGTCCTTCCTCGCTTCGCTTTCGGCACATGATGCAAAACAATTAATTATTCGTCTCCTTTTTATTAATAGAAATGGACGTCTCCTTTATTTTCAGCAAAACTGAATTGCATCTCCTGTTGTATTATGAATGGAGAAGAGGATGAGGTCCGCCGCTTTCGTTTTGGGGTGGCAGGTTGGTGGGTGATGATGATAAGCACAGCACGGGTGGGCGGTGGATCACTGGCACGTGTCGCTCACCGACCGTCTAACCTGTTTCTCTAATCTCTATCGTTTGGACTTTTTTTTTTTTGTTCTCTAACGAATTAACTTCCCTGCTCTGCTCTTCCGTCTTTTATTTTCTCAAATTAATTTTCGGGGAGTTGTTCCGCAACATCAGTCGCTATTTTAATAGCTTAATTCTGCTTAACACTGATTTTTTTACACGAATTATGATCATTTTTTTTAATTTATTTTTATCCATATTTTAATTTTATGTCTAGATCTTAAGACATCTCTACTTCTTTCTTTCTTAGTTTTCATCAGTATTCTAAATAGCACCGCTGTAGCATTTCTGGACCATAAATACTACGCTATGACATCAAAATGTCTTAATTGAGTTACGGCCGCTATAGCAGTAATAGAAGTCTGCTATAGCGTATAGCGTGTAGCGTAAATAACGCTTGCTATGACATATGGACTTTGTTTTAGGCATTTTTATATGGACTTTAAATAAAAGACTCAATTGGACTTAAACTATGAGTTTTTTTGGACAATTAACGTAATATGCTCATTGGTAAATTAAAAGTTAAATAAAAGCTCAAATCAAAATCAATTGAAAGATTGATTGCTGCTGTCGAGGAGAAACCTTGTTGCTCAAATTGTGAAAATTCTAAATTGGCAATCTTCCCAAATTGGGATATTTTGAACTGTAATTTAGACTTTGTATTGGTCCAATATGAATATTATAATTTTTTAATTAATTTGGTGTTATTTATTGCTATATGAGACTTTAGATAATGTTGATACTTAGTACAAATATCTAATATAATATTTGTTAAAAAAAACATTATGTTGCGTAGCTTCCGTTATAGCTACGCTATTCGCTATAGTTTTTTTTTGTAGTCTTCCGGTGATGACGCGATAAATGCTATTTAGAACCTTGGTTTTCATTCACGGATTAAGACTACCTAACATTGATTTCTCAGCGCTCATTGAGCTCTTAATCCTCCACTCTTAATTCCTTGTTGCCTAAAGACCCCCCGAAATTTATAATTAGCTATCTACCAAGAGTTTAAAAAAAAAAAAATTATAATAGCTGATTTCATCCTCCCCATTGAACCCCAACACAAACTGGAAAAATTAAATAAAAATATAAATATAAATCAGCTCTGTCAATATTTTTATCTAGAGGTAAAGGCGAAATTTCGATTTAAGAGTCAATACATATATAAAATTATTAAGTTTATTTTTTGAAAAGTATGAATCAATTAGAAATTTTATTAGAATACACATATTTAGTTAAAAAAATAATAATAATAGGAATTCTAAAATACAATTCTCTTACTCATACACGGACTGTATCATAGTGTAATCTAAAAATAAATCGGATACATCTACGATTTTGCAATAAAAATAGTACACAACACGAGGAGCAAAACACTATTTGACAATAAAACTATTTGATATGCTAATGCTAATAATCGATCAAGAGCAGGCTGCAGGGATCCATTCTTTTAAATAATTAAAATCAGATTTTTAGCAAAACAATGTCAACAAAATTAATAATAAACCTCATCTTTTTATGAGAAATTAATGTTTCAAATTGTTTTGACTTCAAATAAGAAACGAAGGGTTTTAAAACCCTTCGTTTTATATAAATAAAAAAAAAAAAATGAAGCGATCAAGTAAAAATATGTAGAACTTGACTTTGACTTTGATTTATTATAATTTTGTTTGTTGGGCACTCAGCTCTTACTTTTAGACGGACTTCCAATAAACTTTGTTAGTGCTCTGACGCTGTCTTGTGAGCATTGGTTGTTTGATTGATATGCTAATTAATACATATGATGGTGGAATTTTATTAGATATTAGATATAAAAAAAAATATTTTAATTTGTAATTTTCAATGCACTTATTTTTAATTTGCAATGCTTTAATTTGTAATTCTAATTACTAATTTGAATTCAAAAAATTTATTATAATGTCAACTCAAATTACAAATTAGAATTCCGAGGAGGCAAAAAAAAATCCAAAGAAAAGAAAAATTGGTACGGACTTATAAATCTCTCTAAATTTTAATATCTACGAGAGAGAGCCCATCTCTACACCCCTACACTGAATCTATAAATTAATTTCCGAAAAATAAACTTATGAGTATGCACTTAAATATATGATTAATCTATATATAATTGTTATATATGATTTATATTTTTTTGTAGACACATGTATAAAATTATAGCTTTTAATCTAATGGGCATTGAGAACTTGTAAAGTCCACCAAAGTGATATATAATTTCCGATGGTGCGGTTTTTATTTTTATTTTTGACAGCTTGTTACTAGTATGTAGATTGTAGATTTATTAAAATAATAATAAAATAGCAAACATGACCTATCGAAATGCCAGAAGACCAATAGAACTTAGAAGTGTGGGATGGATGCCTCCAGTTGATAGAGGAAAGGAGAGGTCTTAGTCATACTGCTCGTGGACACGCGCTTGGTTGAAAAATAGTCTTTGTCCTGTTGTCCAGACGTGTTTAATTTCCATTGGTTCGTACACTGATATTTATTCGAATGAAAAAAAGGTGCACACGGGACCATTCGAAAGAGACAAACATACATACATACATTCATTCATTCATTAACGACCAACTCTCTCCTCTTAATCTTAAGTTCTCAACTGTTGGTTGATTCATTCATTCATTGCTATTTACTCAATAAAAAATTCTCAACTGATCCAAACTTCCCTCCACCTCTTCCCTACGGAATGTACACTGACAATTAATTGTTTATACTGGACCACAAACAAACCATAAACTACTAAACTCTATGCAATATAATATACAAGATGATAAGTTTCATAATTGTCATAAGCTAATATAAAACTGCTTTAAGTTTGGTACTCTTGTACTTGATATATATACAAATAACAGCTTGCATATATCCGTCAATTGCTACTTTTATTCACTTGCTAAGCTGCACTTTTCATGGTTTATTAATTAATTACTTGTTTTAATATTTGCCTTTTAATCATTTCACAATATCTATAAATTGGCAGTTGAATCATTTAGCATATATATTTTACTTCTTAACTATTCTCTCTCTCTCTCTCTCTATATATATATTATGATTTCATGATCAAAGAAATCAGTGGTACTTGATGCTCACTCAGATGCAATTTAATTAATTTGTGGTCTCTGGATCTAATGCATGCTAATTAGTAAAAAAAAAAAAAAAAAAGAAGATAATTAAGTAAAATGATTTAGAATCTATCCCTCAAACAAAAGAAGCCTAGAATTAGCAACTAAGGGTAGCTAGTAATACGCCGTCAGAGGGCAAAAGTAGGACGCTATATGAATATTTTATAAGTCTTGATTATATATTTAATGCAGACAGTCAGAGAATATTCTTATCAAGATAGGTCCCCAGTAATTGAAAGCATGATGACTTCACTAATTAAGATTAGAATTAATGGTAACTAGAAGCTTATCAAGAGGCCATACATACCACCACTGGTACAAACTGTCATTAGACTTGTAGTGATTACTTTAATCAATAATCATTGCTCAAACTAATCTTGGTTGTTACTCATAGTTTTTTTCCACTGTTAAACTTAGCACTAGGGTCTAGGGGTCATGCATAATGGAATCATTCGCTTAGTTTAGTCAAATAGATTATGTATTTTAATTTTTTTTTCCTTGATTTCTAATTCAATTGACAAAATGGTCGGTAGAAGTGCCGTGTCAAGCGAGCGATGATTAGTCGTAGGCAATTGATAGATCAAATTATTCTCTTTATCAATATATACATGTCTTTAGGAAGGTCTTAACCTCAGATATTGCATTTAAGAATCTAATTAAGATGCTGTACATGATATCACATCTTCAACAGATGTTATATGATGAATTAATGATTTTCAAGAGATCACCAGATCATATTTTACAGGAAATGATCCTTTATTTTTTGCTTTTCTTAATTTAGTTCATTTGTTTCTTCTTTTATCCTTTGTCAGATTCCTATTTGAACTTTAGAGATACACAGAAACAAAAGGGAAACAAATGAACAAATATGACCTGAAATTAGGCCAAAATGGTTCTTAAATCTGTTCCACTGTTCTGATTCAAATCTTTTACTTCATTCATGGAGCTAGTGGTAGTTGACTTACTGCAATTAGTACAACGAATAAACAAAATTCTACGGGCTTTCAGCAAACCCAAAAAAAAAAAAAAAAAAAAAAAAGGAAAAAAATATTATATCTTTTGTCAAAAGTAGGGCTCCATGGTGGGTACAGAATCATTGTCTTAGAACGGTACAATGAACCCAGTCGTCCTGATTAAAATATCAATCATGGATCAGAATGCGTGCATTACAAAAGTAATAAACTACAAGCAAATACTATTACCATAACATTGTCCCAGAAACTTCAGAAACAATTTCTAGAATCACCTTACCACTCAATGTTTAAATTATAAACATTTCTTCACATTTGTTGTTCTACAATAACTCTGAATTCTTTTTTCAACAAGAAAACCTTGATAGTTACTAAATCTGTTACTGTGAAGTTTGGGCCTTTTGCAGTCTAATTTGAAGGTGTATCCTTGTTCGGTTATGACCCAGAATGAACACTTACCAGTCGAAAAGAACAAAAAGAAAAAATAAAACTGCATCCTATTAAAATTATATAAAGAGAAACCTTTGGCACAAGAAAATCATAACGATGCTAACAAATGCAATATATTACCGTCCAATACTTATTAAAGAAGAAATTAAAAAGAAATATTGTTTGATCCGACTAGCAAGCAAGAATCAAACAGGCAGCATCTAATATGTCTACAAAAGTAAAACTATCTTGAAGACAGGTAATCACAAATTCTAAGCTAAAATTATTAATAAAAAACGAACATAATATAGCTTCAAAATTGCCAGCCAAGATAGAACCCCAAACTATCCATGTCCAATTTGAGCTCTAAATATATACAATAATTCACCCCATAGTACAAAAGTTCAGTTTTCCCCATTTAAAAAAATAGAAAAAAAAAATTCTACCTATTCCATGGCCTCGAAAAGGACCGCCCCATAGAATCAGGCATTCCAGGATTTGAATTTTGTTGCCTAAAATTCATCCAGGCCAAACTATCCATTGTACCAGCAGCAGTACCAGCATTACCACTCCTATTATTAATACTATTATTATTATTACTATTATTATTATTATTATTATTATTATTATTACTGCTGCTGCTGCTGCTTAATTGAGGGGGCATGTACCCGTACACATTGTCAGCCCCACCAGCCATACCAAAGCTCCTTGGTGCAGCATACTGCTCCGGGTTCATGCTCTGGTATTGCATGCGTGGCGGAATCTTATTGCACTCTGACAAGACACTGAAAAGGCTCCCATCTGAGGTTGCAATGGAGGTGTCTATTCCTGACCAGTTGTTAGTGTTACTAGTGTTAGCTTGCATTTGATGCTCTTGAGGGAACCATGGGTAACCAGTATTATTGAGAGGAAATCGCAAGTTATTGGTCATGTTTGCATTCACATTCATGTTCGCATTTGTGTTCACATTCATGTTCTGACGTGCAGGCCCCATGTTCACGTTCACGTTCATGTTCTGACGTGCAGGCCCCATTTGGGGTAAGTGTCCTTGGTTGGGATAACTGCTGGTGGGGTACATAGATGGTCTGTTCAAGGGTTGCTGCTGATGCATGTATGGATTACTATCTCTGACTAGTTGTCTCTGCTCCAGTAGTCTCTGTTGTGCCTGGAAAAGAAATATACAGTTTTCTTTATTTTACTGGAGGCGTGAATTTGACTGAGAAAAAGAAAAGTATTCGCTGGGTATCAGATATCCAACCCAATCATTATCCAATATGGTTAATACCGTCTACTTTATTATAATAAAAAAATCATGACAGTTGATAAAATACTTATCAAAATAAAAAGATAAAGGCATATTTCCTCTGAATTAAAAATAGTAAATGATAAGAGAGCAGAAAGAGAAAAATCAAACTCTCAGTACAAATACAACACATTAGCAATCCTCCACCATAGCCCACTTAGCAAATTACTGCAGATATCTTCTCTATAGTTTAAATGGGCCTAGTGTCAACTTTTGGTACAATTTGGAAACTTTTCTACTCCCTAACATCATGTTTGGTTGGAGCATAAATTTATGCAAGTATAACTCCTAAAAATTTATACCACTATCATTAATTATTGTTTAATTGAGCAAGCCCAACAATAAGAAAAGAATAGCATTTATGTCATCAAACAATAATATTTACATAATTACAAATAATAATATTAATAATGATAACAAAAGTAACATTACTATTATTTTTGTTATTATTGTTCTTATAATAGTAACAATAACACTTATAATAATAATGACATTAGTAGTAGTAGTAACAATAATAATTATTATTATGATGATCAAGATTTTTGCTACTCCAATAATAATAGTGATAATATAATAATGGTGAAGACGATGATAGCTAACAAAAAATAGTATGTTAATAATAAAAATTATATAAGAATTATAATAATAATAATTAATAATAGAGGAAGGCTCAAATGCCCCATTGCTTCCATGCCCCAATCACACCACACACCTTTATTTCTGGTTTCAAAGTCCAACAGACCATCCAAACCGCTCAACATGATATCTACATTAAAATGTACTTGGAGACCAAATTTATATTTTTTGGAAATGTTTTACTGTTTCTTAAGATAGGGACAAAATCACTGTTTTTAGATGGTCCAAAATTTTCTGAAAAACAGTGATTTTGTACCAATCATAAAAAATAGTAAATATTTCCAAGAAAATATAAAATTTGGTCTCCAAGCACATTTTAATGTGGATATCATGTTGAGCGGTTTGGAACATCTGTTTGGACTTTAAAATCGGAGATAAAGATTTGGTGTATGATTGGAGCATGAAAGCAATGGAGCATTTGAGCCCTCCTCTTAATAATAATAACAATATAATGTTGTTGTTGTTGTTGATGATGATGATCATATAACAACCAAACATTGCATAAGGCAATTCATCTCATCCATATCTATCCATGCTTGGGAGAAAAAAATGGGGACTAAACAAATAATACCTAAACCAAACATATGGCATATTTGAACTATGGAATTCTGGGGCAAATTGCCTGGATAAAAGCCTAGCTTACAGAACCAGGGCCCAGTTGCCCAAATATATGGAATCAATACATCTCAAGAAAGGTGGGAACAAGAAACCAGAATATTTACTGACAACATCCATAACAGCACGTGAATCAGAAGCAGACATATGCAAATAACAGTATAGATAACATGATTATCATCAATGGAACCAGCAGAATGCTGGGACCAGAACCAGTCTCAATATATCAATAATACCGCAACCCATCAATACAAGTACCAGTAATCATACTGAACCTGCATATTTGCTGGTATGTATAGCCGCTGCTAAGGCAACATTTGTCCATATCAGTTCCAATAAAGATGCCACATAAAGTACAACTAAATGGATCAAACCATAACCCATGCGGATAAATACCTGCTCCACCACAAGCTGATACCATGAACACCAAAGAAGGGAACCATATTTTTGTCCATAACAGTTCAAAATACATTCCCAGGACAGCCAAGTGGTCTACAATAATCCATACAGAAATATGCCAGGGGTTTACACACCAGTGACAGCAACCATATTAATGCCGTGCCATCAGGCCACTAGTATTGATGGGGTGAAAGTTGATTGATTATTTGGTGTGGTCAAGTGATTATTTTACAATTAGAAGTACATTTACCTGAAGAGACTCAGGAGACTGCTCACTTGCCAGAAGAAAAGACGGCAACCCAGCTACCTGCTGCTTCATGCCATTCAGACTGCCATGTGAATAAGACGGTGGAAGCATCTCTGTCTCCTTTTGAAAAGAAGGGATCAACTCCGGACAAAAGATTGACGCGCCATTATCCATCTCCATCACATCCCTCTCCAGGTCAATCACGGCACTTACCCCACCACCACGCTGCTGGGAAATTAGTTCTGGCAGCTTAATAGATGAATCCTCAGGTTGCATGTACTCCTGTGGTTGTTGGCTGTAATCGCTTACTGGGACCCACTTGTCAGAGTCACTTGGTTGACCTATATCATCACGGGGAAATGGCTCAACTAGTTCGGAAGAGGTGCTTACAGGGATCAGAGTGTCGGTTTCGGGAGAGGTAGTGGGATCCTGATGGTGGCTGTTGAGGGATGGTACACGCTCCAGATCATGACGGTAACTGGTTGTGTTTGTGAGGTCATGGTATTCTTCAGCTAACGGTACTGGCTCTTGAACTTCGGCTTCAAGCTCTTCCTCTTCCTCCTCTTCCTCCTCCTCCTCCTCCTCCTCCTCTTCTTCTTCTTCTTCCACATCCTCCTCAGTTGAGTTTCCTTCTACAGCTATTACATCTTCCACTTCTTTTGCTTCAAATTCTGTTTCTGGCTCAGCTTCAGCTTCTTCTCTTTCTTCTTCTTCCTCCTCCTCCTCATCATCATCATCTTCCTCCTCTTTTTTCTGTACCTCACCTTCCTGCTCCTCTTCTCCTTCGGATTCGTCATGTTCTTCTGACATATCAGGGCTGGAGTTATTTTCGTACCCTCCACCAATCATGGGCTGCTCAGATCTCTCTAATTCATGGCTATTCACATCCTACGAGTTGCATGAACCAAAAACAAAGGTAAAAGAAAATCACAATGTTTTGCAATATATCTGATTAAATAACAGGGCACAGAAAATAAATCACAAACAGAAATCCTTGGTTGAAAGATATAGAAAGAAATAAACCTCTTCCATATCAGACATCTTCTCATCATCAACATCTATAGAAGAAGATTTCGTCAATTGCTCATTTTCCATCTTCCTCTCTCTCCAAGCCTCAAAACCGGCAGGAATTTCTACAATCAAAGCTTTCTTCCATTGCTGTATTTCTAAGTTCCTCCCCTTCCATGCCTCAAACGAAACAGGAAGATCTTCCTTGACCACTTGCAACCTGATCATGCAATTTTAACTATGAGATATTTTGCCAGCGGATTATTGTGGCATATGCTCTTAAAGTAAAGGGGCTGTGTACCAGTGGTCATGTAATTTTGTTTTCTCTTCCTCCATTAAAGACTCATACGGCTTAATCTTCAACCTTTTTATGTCCCCAAGAACAGGGTTCAGAAGCTTTGGTAGAAAGCCTTCGCCGGAATGCTTTAGATTTTTAACTTGCTCATATTGTGACTTGCTGATCTGCAATATGTCAATAAAATTGATAGGACTCGATGAATATAGTCAGAAAAGTATAAAAAGCAATACAAAAACGCCTATTAAAATACCACCAGGAACAATGTATAACTTGCGCAAAAAAGAGGGAGCAATATTGGATCCCAGTGAACAGTCAGAGAACAAATAGATCATAGATCAAACTGAGCAACATACATTATTATGAGATGCAATGGAAATTTGACATGTAGGTTCACGCACTTGATGTAGAGATCATTACCTTAACATATGACATATACTTAGCAGTATCACTTGTACGCACGATCTTTTGTAGAACTTCTTTTCTATTAACTTTGGGTTTTTCAGGTGGGCTTGTGATGCTTCCAGTTTTATGCCTAGTAGGTGTATCCCTGTACATCAAATAAACTGTAAACACAGTAATAGGTAACTCCCTTACAAGTCATTATTGTCCTAAACAATGAACTTGGGAGATAAAACAACAAACTAGAATGTTCCATTGTTACAGTAAACGGTATCTGAAAATAGAGTTACCTAAATAGTTTTTCCGGATCTTTGCAATTTATCCATTTTTCTTTCCACCTCTCCAAGTTATCAATCATGCTACAAAACAGAATTAGAAATGGGATAAGAATAATTAAAACTGAATCCAAGAAAGAAAAACAAAAGCAAAAGATACTAAAATTTTGCTTAATTTCTAGAGAAACCTGGAATGATAGTTGTTTAGTTCAACATAGTATGCCTTCTTATCAGACAGAAATTGCTTTTCGTTCCGACGGACAGCATCAGGATGCATGTCACCACGGCAAACAGAAGCCGACCTAGTATCGATCAGTACATTATTAAAAATATAGTTAACAAGTTCTGTGAAAAAGCTAGTACATGGACAAAAGAGTAGATAATGTTAAGTATAGCTTGCCATTTTGTGAATTGGTTTCCAAATTGAAGGTTTTCTCCTTTGAGAAGAGATCGAACTGCTTGACTTGTACTAATCCCACTAGGAAGGAACTGGCTTAGAAGTTTCCTATCTGATTCTGATAAGCATGAACCCCACACCTAAGTTAACAAAAATGAAAACACAACAAATAAACATATAGGACATCCTAGTAAAACAGATTTCATTATACCAAAAATTTATGTTAACCAAAAGATCTTCAGTACGATAACAATTAATCTTTTATAAAATGTTTTACTAGATGCTAAAGCCTAAACCCATGAAGTTCAACTTCCACATAAGTGAAAGTAAATTCAAAACATGAAGTTTAGCTTGTACAATACTGACAATAAACTTTAAGTTTTACAAAATAGTAGCACCATACTATCGAAAACAAATGCATGTTAATTTCCTGAACCTGTGCTTAATTTGGGTTTTCAATAGGACTATTATCTATTGCAGAAAACAGTCAAGTACAGAACCATTATCACACACAAATTTAGTACCAATAGGCACAAGATAAATTCATACCTCATAAGATAATACATCGCTCAGATCCTTCAAGTTAAAAATCTCTTTAGGAACATGAAACACATCAGCCAGTCCCTTGCATGGTTTTGGGACCGTGTCAACAAATGGGCCAAGATCCTTCCATGCCAACCCGACCTGTTCCTTCTTAGGCATGACTCTCTTACGTCGCTCATCCCAATCCAGATCAACATGAGGTCTCAGGCTCAATGTATAATCTGACGAGTCTAGCCTCTTTTTCTTCTTCCCTTTGATTGGATCATGAAGGTTTGAATTACTCAGACGTCTCTTCTGTTGTCCAGCCGCCATTCGACAAGTCATCTAAGGATCTTTTGTATCATGCACTACTTGGTTTGCATCAAATTAAGATTCTGATTTTTGTAAACTGTGATTCCCTTACTTACTGCAGCAACCTTCATGATGAAAACAATGAGATCATGTACAAGTGTGGCAAAAACTACATGACAAACTGGAAGATGATAAATCCAGATAATTTCAATGCATATTCTATTGACATATTTTAGATACATTAAATTAATCTTAAACAAGATTCGTTACTTGAAAAATTGGATGAGATTAATTCAGTGAGGTATATTTTCTCCAACAACAGATATATTGGCAAAAAGATATTCAACTTATCTTAAATTAATTTAATTTGCACAACATTTTTCTTGAAACTCAGTACGATGTCTAACTTTACTTCAAACTGATATCTTTAAAATTAAATTCAAACCAAAAAGAAACAATTCATTTGAATATACACGACAGGAAGCGAACAAATAGGGGGGAAGAAACAAACTCAGGAGATCATCAATCTATTGCAAATAGAGAATACGACCCAATAAAAGACAAAAGATTGGTACCTGAAATCAAATATAAAATTCGCAAATCGCGCGATGAGGGAACGGGAGCGGAGCAAGCAAGGACGCGCGCACGAACCCTAGAACAAGAACAGGGAAAGAAGAAGGAGAAGAAAATCTACCGAGATTCCAACCTACGAAGGTACAACACAAGAGATAGATAACTCGATATGGGGTGTGGATTCGAAGGGTGCCCGCGACTCTGACGACTTTCTTCTAATATCCACCGTCTGATCTTCAACAAAATCTAGTGCATTAGCGAAGAATGAAGATGCCCCGATGGGATGATGAAATCGTTTCCCTAAAGTAACACAAATTTTTAGTTTGGATCTAGACCGTCCTATCTGTTTTGGCACGAATATTGAAGGGTACCGTGCATTCCACTCTGATCGAACGGTCTGGATGAAAACTTAAAATTTGGGTTACTTTAGGTGAGACTGACCAGGGAATGGGATGATGATACGGCGTCTGTCAGTGTTTGTGGAGTTTTCTGGTCAAGTCTCCATGGCAGATGATTTGATATGATATTTCGAAGAGAACATAAAAGGGGCCTGTTTGACTTTACCCGTCCAATTAAGTCAAGAGATATGGATTTTTTTATATATCTATTTCGGGCTTTCGGCCCATGTAGTTCGATATCTGGATAATGAGTTTGTAACTCTGTTTTTATTACGGCCCGGAAAATCATTTCATTCTTCGGCAGCTTCAATTTTTTGTGATAATAAAGAATCGTCATTCGTCAACCATCAATATTGTTATAAATAAATTATTAATGTGGATGTCCATGATTCTCAATATTGAATTCTCCACTATCTCCACTACTATTGGAATTCATATCCCACTACTATTGGAATTCATTTCTCTATTTATTATTTGTATGGCTTTCGATTTACATTTTGTAGCCTATAAATAGAGGCTTTGTAATATTGTATTTGATATATGTAACACAAAATGTATGAATAAATATATTGTCATCTTTTATGTATTCTCCATCTTGTTTATGTTTTTTTATCTTTATTTTATAACACGTTATCAGCATGAGAGCTCTACTGATCGAAGATTCGAGGTAACTTTTATATATTTTATTTCAATTCCATTTATACGTATAATACTTCTAATAAGTAATTGCTAAATGGAATAAGTTATCAATTTATGTACATTTATTTTAAAATGTTTACTATGGTTCAATTTTATATGAAATGCAATTTTTTTTTAATCTTCCGGAAGAAGATTCATAGAAATCGAAGAAGCTATATATGATATAGAAAAACAAATTTGAGAAGATATTAAGAAATCTTTTTGAAGAAGATTTCTATGATGTACAAATTTTGTATGATGTTCATTTTATTATTTTTTCAGTTTAATCTTCTCGAAGAAGATTTCAAAATATATTAAGAAGGTCTTCTTGAAGAAGATTTCAAAAGATATTAAGTTCTTTTTGAAGAAGATTTCAAGAAATTTTTTTATGATATCAAAATTTATATGATGTTCATGTTAATTTTATTTTTCAATAATAATCTTCCTGACGAAAATTTGGTAAAATTTTCCTGAAGAAAATTTTACGAAAATTTATATGATGCACAAAATAATAATAATATTTATATGTTATCTTTTACATTATATTATGTTAATGAAATGGCCTGAAGTCATATGAATAGTGTGTATTGAAGTTAATGTTATCTTTATTTTATATTAATATTAAATAGCCTGAAGCTATATGTTAAACGTAATTTATTTTTCTCCATATTGTGTAATTTTAGATCTGGCTAGATTTCTTAAATTTTGATCTATTCAATATTAATTTTAGATCATACTCATATTTTTTTTTATAATATACAATTTCATTTGTATTATTATATCATTTTAATTCATGTAACATGTATAAATAAAAGAATATCTCATAACTTATGAGATGTAAATGGGGATATGGATTTTGTTTTAATTAGACACTGCCTCTTATTAATCTGAACAAGTAATGGTAATAAATGAAATTCAATTCAAGGATCAGATTATCAAATACAACGTACCAATCTGTTTCTTTCATTTTTCTTGACCAAATATTTTATTAATTGACATTGGCTAACTGCAGTCTATTTATTCTAGTGAATGGAGATTGCACATTTATATTTGATTTCTTTAAAAAAAAAGCCACATGTAATATTATAAGGTACCTTAAAAGTTGATGCTTGAGGGAGCACTCCTCAATCCTCAAAAGAAGAATAAAACGAAAGTCCCCTCAAATTGTAATAAAAAAAATATATTAGAAGCGGATATTATCTTTTCATAATTTAATTTTTTTTTCATCGCCATCTGAATTGCATGGAAATTTAATTGAACTTTTATATATGTACTAACCTCACTATATAATTTTAAAGATTTAAATGCAAATTTTAATGACAACATACTATGCATTTCACTTTTCAGTCCCTAAGCTGAGAAAGAAATGCTCTATCTTTAAAAGGCTTTAAAATGCCTCAAAAGAAGATTCTAAGAAAGCAATGCTCTATTGGTTGAAAGTGCTGTTAAGCAACAAAAGGTACCTTATAATATTTTCTTATTTGGTCTTTTTATACAAACCGAACCGGATCTAATTCCACCCGTCCGGTCCGGATGTAATAACAGTACTTTAAACACCAACAGTTGCTTGTGAGTAGGGGTGTTCTTTGAGTCCGGTTTAATCGATTTTAAACTGAACCAAATTAGTTTGCACTAAACGTTTCATTTTTTCGATTTAATGGTTCGGTTCGGTTCGGTTCGGTTTGAAAATTTTCAATACCAAAATTGTACCTCTTGCTGTCAAGAAAATTGTGCCTCTTGTTGTCAGATTAGGCAGGCTTCGAGCCACTTTCGAGCCAATAAAAATAGGTTAGGCAGCCTTCGAGCCACTTTCTGGCCCGCCTACCTGGTCCAATCTGACGGGCTTGAAAATATATGCCCGATCCACCCATGGGCCTTCCAACAAGCCCATGCATGCCCGGCCTTACCTGTCCTTTCTCATGGGCCTTCCTGGCCCGCCTATATCCGGTGGTCCATCTATACCAATCTCACCAAATAAACAGCACACAAGACAACAAAATTAAATAACAATTGACATAATTACATGGTACACATCAACAAATACAACAATAAATAGAGTAGGGTTTAAATTTCTCGTGTTTTTCATATCTTAATCATACCTTGTTTATTATCTACATTTTTAAAATTCAACATGATCTCTATATAAATGTATTTTGGAGAGCAAAATTTGTATTTTTATAGGTACAAAATTATTGTTTTTCAGAATTTTTGGACCATCCAAAAATAAAAAAAAATTATGTACATATGTAAAAACTAGTCAAAAAAAAATACAAGATAATATAAAATTTGATTGCTAAGTATATTTTAATATGGAGATAATGTTAAGTAGTTCAAATTGACTATTCAAATTTTGAAAATATAAATAAGAATATAAAACAAGGTTAAGACATGAAAAAATACGAATCATTTGAAGTCGGCTCATGTGTAAAGGTGAATTTATGACATTGTGCATAACACAATTAGCTATTATTGTAGCTTCGTACCTCGAGTATTGAACGGTCGATTAAAGCAGAAGCCGAGCTACTTCTTCTAGATTTTGATTCTTTTTTTTTTTTACCTATATGCTATTGCATTGTTGCTCCACTTAAATAGTTTGGTTTAGGGGCTTTATTAAATTAAAAAAAAAAAAAGTTGATTTGAACCAAATTTAATAGGTCATGATTGATGGAAGCGGGATGTGTCCGATGCGTATTGGATTCAAATTGGTCTGATACCCGCTCTGAATTGTCTGATTCGCTTCATGATCGATACGCGTTTGATTTGCAAAAATATTAAAGCAGTGCGTACGGATCATAAAAACAAACTAAATAGTTTGAAGTGAGCATTGGAGCGATTTGAGTGGTTTTAATATTTTGCACCCCTATCTCAAATTCTAACTGCGCTATTGGATCCAAGGGACTTAATTAATTCGACAAAAATATATCAAATTTTTTAGGAAATTTAATATTCTTAAGATTTTTTATTATATTTTAGATATAGATAAATATATTTTATCAGACGATATAAAGTTTTTTAATTAATGGTTTCTACCCTATACAAAAAAAAAAAATAGTAAAAACAATCTTTAAACGTGTAAATTTTAGTTTTCTATAATATTTCGATAGGTAGATCGAATCGACTTTTGAATTTGAAATTTGAAATTTAGAGTCGTAGTACTAGTCAATTGGTCTATTTGTAAAACAAAGACTCACTCAAATGAAAATTATATATACATTATTTATATTATAACGTAGATATTATTTTTGTATTATAACTAGTCAATTGATCTGTTTGTACAACCATAGACTCACTCAAAATCAAATCGAAGCTATACATACATTATTTAGGTTTAGGGGGATTTCATGTATACCTTTTAAACTTTAAAATTACGCATTTTTTTTCCTCTAAACCTCATGATATCATATTTACTATTCTGAATTTTAAAAGCTCACAAATTTATCCATTTTATTGTTCTTTTATATTAAAACTTATTTTACGTTTATAAAATACCCATTCTACACTCTATTTAAAAAATAAAAAAATATAGCCTATTTAAAAAAAATGTCGGTCTTCTAATTGATCGGTTTTTGAGAAAAAAAAATAATTTGTCCACTCCTTGCGTATATATGGTGACATTTAAGTATACACTTGTTTATGTGTTAAAAGTAAAAAAAAAAATTCTGAATCTAATTGAAATTAAAAAGACTGATATTTTTCTTAAACATACTGTATATATAAGGATTCACATCTGTTGCGATCCGAAAAAGGTGAACAGTAACTCTAAAATTCTTGCTTTTCCAAATCTGACCGTCCAATAATTTCGTGCACGTATCTCAAAACAGATGATTTTTCCTTGTACGAATCTCGAAATAATTCAACAGTTGAATTTGGAAAAGTAGAAATCGCAGGTCACTGTTCATGAGCGAAGAATCGCAGCAGATGCGGATCCTATATATAAAGGTTGACATCACGCAGGTGACGATCATAATACGCGTTGAAGACGGATACAATCAATATTTTATGACAACTGTTGGTGTTGCATTTTTCTTTTCAGTTGCATTAATTGATAAGAAAGAGAAAGACCCGGAGCACCATGTAAAATTAATTCTAGCCATTAAACTACAACACACACTTTAGCATTTCATGAGGTAACAAACTATATAAAACATTCTAAAATATAAATTAAATCATTGTACATGATTAAAAAATTTAAAATTACGAAGATAACTACAAACTTTCTGATATTCGAGTGTTAATTCATTTCAATGTACATGTATGTAAGAAATTTTTCATATTATAAAATCATCGGATGTGTTGTGACTTGTGACTTGTGACTTGTGATGGTATCAAAATATCACATCACTTGCAATGTATTCATTCAAGTATACGCTGATTTAGCCTTTTATTTTTTTTTGGCAATTAATTCGGCAATTGGTTAATTCCATGTAATTATAAAATTGCTCTCTTTCCCTTGATATATTTTGTAATGGTATTTGATGTTTTTTTTATATAAAAAGTATATATTACTGCATAAAGTATTTATTGAAGATTTGGAAATAACTTTTTAGTATTTTCTTGATTTTGATTATTTTGTTCTAAAAATTGTAGGTCATTTAAAAGTAGTGTTTTTTTACCTATCTAAAAAACAGTAAACAAATTAAAAAAAAAATGTAAAATTTAGTATGTAAGTACATATTCATATGGTGATCACGTTGAACGGTTCAGATCGATTATTTAGATTTTGGAAGCGAAAGTATTAATTTGTTGTACAGACCAATCTGCGCTATTGATAATACTAGCCTCACTCATAAATTATTTAATAATTGGACATATAGATTGTTTTTGTTAACTCAAAATTAACATAATTTTTACTTTTGGATATATTAGTTTATTTCCAGACAATTTCCTCAAATCTTTGTTTAATTGAAAGCTGGATTACGACCCGTAACCCGTCAGTTTATCAAAAACGCGTTTGATATCCGAATTTAGACTGATTCTATTTAATTTAATTTCAATTGTAATTTTTGTTGTTGCCAAATATGGCTTCTAGGAACATCAATTTCAAAAAAATCATTGACCAAGCTTTCAAAAATCAAACACAGACGTCTCCAGTTCTGTTGACTTTGGTAAATTAATTAACCGATCCAGTCCCCATTCATCACCACAACTCCTTCCGGAGAATCTTTTATTTATAATATCAGATAGATTTTCGTCAAATTTAAATTTCTTAGAAAAAACCATAGTTCTTTCTTTTGAGTTTATTTAGAACCATAATAACAAAATTCGCAGATAATAATTCAGATTTGAGCATCCTGTGAATCAATCAACGGATAAAACGGTAATTCATGAAATAAACAAATTATTTACAAATTTTACGAAAATTCTGTATTATTGGCGTTTAATTCGGAAAAAAATGTACTAGTGGCAATAGGAGAATAATAAATTAAGATATAATTTTGCATTTCAACTGAAGGTTGGCTGGATAGTTAAAAGACAATGCTTAACAAGAAATTTTGTATGGATATCATTTTCTTTATGAGATTTTAAACATAGATGATTTCAAAAATTATTTATGACAAAAAAAAATTTGAATGTGGTGTATTATAAAATTTAAAAATCATTTTGAATTATTTCTGGATTATATTCAAATCATTCTCAAATTATAATTTTTTTTTTATTTTGCCGAACTTTTTTCAAATTATTAAGTTATAATCTATTCAGAACCAGAACTAGTAGGCTACACGCATGTCATGGATTCATTTCCACATAGCCACATGATTCGAATAAGGAAAATAAATTTTTGTAAGAAATTAGAGCTTAGAAAAAAGAATTTTTTGGTAAACTTTTAGGTGACTTTTTCTATTTTACCGACTTTTCATAGATATGCATATCATAGGTTTGAAAGTCAGCCGAGCACTGTAGCACAATGACTGAGGCATATGCTGTAATGTGGGAGTTCTTAGGTTCAATTCTTGACTAGCGGAATTTAAAAAATGTGTGCGACTATGGGTTTGTAAAAAAAAAAGTCAGCCTAAAAGGATTGAAACTTTTTGAGTTCCTTTCAAGACAGAATCTTTTGGGGCGTAGACAATAAGTGATTTATGATTAGGAGTGTTCATTGGTTCGGTTCGGTTGAAACCGACTTGAATTAGGCAAACCAGAGTTATAATTCGGTTTCAAAAATAGAATTGAACCAAACCGATTCAGCATTGCAACTAAACTGAAGTTTTGTTTCTGTATGTTCGGTTCAAACCGAAATATATTAATTTTTTATTTAAAACAATTGTTTTGTAATAAAGTACTGAAGTATATTAAGAAATAAATCGGTGTATTAAGAAATAAACCGAAGTATTTAAAGTAATTCATTAAGAAATAAATCATGGTATTAAAAAATAAATCGGGATATTAAGAGATAAACCGAAGTATTTAAAGCAATTGATTAAGAAATAAATCAAGGTATTAAGAAATAAATTGGGATATTAAGAAATAAACCGAAGTATTTAAAGCAATTGATTAAGAAATAAATTAAGGTAGAAATCAATCGGGCCGGTCCGGATCAAATTCATAATATATAAAAGTTCGGTCTGTTCGGTTATTTCAGTTTTGAAAATTTTCAAATCGAACTGAACCGAAGTTATAATTTGGTTTTAAAAAACAAACCGAACTGAACCATTAAACCGAAAAAAAGCAGACCATTAAACCGAACCGTTTGAACTGATCTAATTCGGTTCGGTCCTAAATCGAACCCAATGAACACCCCTATCTATGATTTCTGAATGACTGGAAAATTTCGTATTATTTCTAAGAATAAAAATTTCACAGTAATCCGTCTAATAATCTATAAATAAAAAAATATCTTCTTTCCGGATTCCAGCCATCCCATAGATATTAGATTGGCCAATTCATATCACTTGAGTTGACTCAAATTTTATTTTTTAGATCCACACCGTCGATCTTTAAACAAGAATATTGAAGGGCTCCCGTGCGTTCCATGGATGAAACGCGCGCGCGCGTCTGGTCATCGTGGTCCAAGGAGACCTGGTTTTGAACTAAAAGTCTTTAAACCCATGCAAATCGAGAGAAGTACAAACAAAGCAATTCAAAACTCAAAAAGGGAAGACCAGCATTCCAGCAATGGCCTCCACCTCCTCTCAGTCTCAGGCGATGCCAATGCTCTCCGTACCAGAAAAGAGAACCTCTTCCCTGGACCTCCACAACTTCCTTTTCCATCACATCTCCTCCAATTTCTCCTCCCATGATGCCTCCACGTCTGAGCGGGAGCTCAGTCACGTCCGTCAGATGCGATCAGATTTAGAGAAGCAACGAAACCCATCTCCCTCCTCCACCAGTTCCCGCCACGATCTCCTTCTTCAGTACTACCGTGCTATTTGTGTTATTGAGCGCCGGCTCGACTGTGTCAACTCCATCCCCTTTACTTGGCAGGACGCCTTCAGGTCAAACAAGAAATCCAGTATGCAATCCATTGATTTTGAGAAGGCGGCAATTTTGTTCAACATTGGTGCTGTGTATTCGCAAATAGGAAGTATGACAGAGAGAATCACGGAGGAGGGGAGGAAGGCTGCGTATGTGGAGTTTCAGAAGGCCGCTGGTGTGTTTAGGTTGTTGAAGGAGAATACTGTGGTGGGGGCCACGGTTGATCTGACTGCTGAGTGTGCAGGTATGTTAGAGATACTGATGCTGGCTCAGGCACAGGAGTGTATGTTTGACAAGGCCATTGCAGATTCCAAGGGTGTTACGCTCTGCTCAAAACTAGCAAAACAGGTAGGTTTGTATTTGTTCTTTTCTCCCTTTTACAATTTTACAATTAACTTTGATTTACATTAATTTTGATCCGCATTATTCGGTCTATAGCTAGGGACGTAAAAAATCCACCCTGTGAGGATACGTCATGGGATGGCACGGTTCCCGTGACTTGACCATTCGCGTGACATGACCATCCTTCGAAAAATTAGGATGGCATGACACGCGAACTGGTATGGTCACAACACGGCACAACACGTGGTCACGCGTGATCAAGACTATTAGATTTTGATATAATGGTGAATTTTGACTAAACTAACTTAAATTACGAAAAAATATAGTTAAACATGACAAGTCACTTTTGGACACATCACATGTGATTACAACGTGACTAACGTGCCATGGCCGTCCAATCCCAATTTGGTTACAACATGACACGTAAAAATCTGACTTGGTCACAACACAACACGTATTTACATCACTATCTATAGTTCATATTTTCCACCGCATTTTTAAACTATTTCTTCACTGAAATAGGTTTGATTTTGGTGTGTTAGCTTGGAAGAGGCTTTAGAATGGTCAGAAGATCCACTTGCTAGTTATTGTTGCCCTTTGCTTAGTGCTTACCTTGAAATTGCTGTAATGTTTTGACTGATTTCATTATAGAATTCTATCTTGCATGTTGTCTTTTAAGAATAATATTTGTTTGGGTGGATCTGACAGGCCGGTAACTTCTACATCGAGGTGTACTCAGCTCTAACTGTGCCACCACTTGACCAACATTTCGATCGAGCATGGGTCTCACATGTCCAGTTAAAAACTGCCTATTTCTACGCTGAGGCGGTCTCTTTGTATTGCATAGATCTTCATCTAAATGAAGACATTGGACAGGAGATAGCTCGGCTGAAACTCTCAATCAGCTCGCTTTCGGATGCGAAGAGATTAGCAAAGGGAGCCCCATCTTCTCTACTTGAAGCTGCATCTAAATTGGAGACCAAAATGAAGCAGAACCTTGAGACAGCTGTCAAGGAAAACAACCAGATCTACTTGATGCAGATCACACCTGTCAATTCTTTATCAGAGCTACTAGCTGCAGTTTTGGCTCAGCCCACTCCAGTCGAGGGTTTGGATATAAGCAGTGAGACTCTTTTCTCCAATCTCATATCTGAATCTAATAAGAAGGCTCTGACTAAGTATACTGAAATGGTTGATGATTTCCTCCAAACCCAATTGGACAAGATCAAGCTAGCAAAAGATGTTTGTAAGGTCAAATTACAGGAAATGGGTCTACCTGATTCAATCGGTGCTGTGGAAACGGATTCTACTATACCTGCTGAGCTGAAGGCTCAGGTTGAGGTGATACAGGACAGAGGTGGACCAGGTGGGCTACAAGTGTTGCTGCGACAACTGATGGATTTAAGGAAGGTCAATCTTGAATTAACTGTACAAATGGAGGAGATGTTGCAGAACGAAGAGAAAGAGGATTCTCAGTACCGGGACCAGTACAAGGAGAAGTGGGACCGGCCTGAATCTTGTGTGCTGACTAAGGAAATAAGAGACATGCTCAGTAAATATGCTGAAAATCTTAAAGAAGCAGGAGTTGGTGATCTAAAAATTGAACAATCTATGAGTGAGAATTTAGGAATCTTAGCGATTCTTGATATTCAGCCGGTAAGTTTTTTCTGTTTAGATGTTTCTTTTCTACAAGATCCGCTCTTTGTGATATATTTCTATTTCAATGCCAAACGAAATTATTTAATCTAGTATCCGTGCTTAATGAAATGATCTAATCTCACAGTAATGAACATTGTTGTTAACAATGGAACATATTATTAGGATTAGGATTAGGATTTGCAGAAGATCTCCTTGAATTGAAGTGTGCTGTCGAGGTTCTCTACTCTCTTGCAAATTTATATCTGTAGTGTACTTGAGCTATGAATTATTGATAACAGATTGAATCAGCACTCCCAAGTCTTCCATGGCCAGTCACCTATGTGGATGGAAGTGAGGATAGGACTCTGAGCACCCTCAAACTAAGCTTGGTAAATGTTTTAGTCATTATATTTTCTTGTTTTCTCTTTATTTAATTACAATGTACTTTTGTATTTAGTTCTGAGTTGGTCAGTTTTTACCAACCAAAAGTGAAAATTTGGGAAGTATATTGAGTGCTTTAGGAAAAATCAGTTGTTTTGATGCCAATTTATCTTTCTTTTGTAGACAAAACTGAAGACTCTTGAGGCACAACTGGAAATCTATGAAAAAAACCTGAAAGAGTTGAAGAAGAAAAAGGTTAAACTTAGTTTTGCACATTATTACTCTTTCAAGTTACCTCAAGAATGATTACGGCGGAGTTAAATTAATGTGCCATTCTATAAGTCTTTTCTTGTCTTTGGGTCACGCATATTTGGAAACTTAATTGAACTATTATTGTTTGTTTTAGGATGATATTCTACCTAGGTTGCTAGGAGGTGCTTCATTAGAGGAGGTGTTGAAGGAAGAAAAAGAAAAATTTAATCCAACTTGTGAAGAAATCAGCAAGCATATTGAGATGGTGGAACAATTGTTGCTTGAAATTCAGGTAGTATTCGCTCCTATTATCAATAAAAACTCTTCACAATGATTTCTCTAGCTGAATATAATTTGTGAAATAGAAGCCATGCAATACTCTACAGAGCTTGCCAGAAAGGATGTTAGAAAAGGGAATTTCAGAACAGAAACTAGAATAAATTTATTTTTTTATTCGAAACAGAATAGTTGATGTCTTTATTTGTACTATATAAACCAATAGTAATGTGCATTTTGCAGGCCCAAAATATCGAGTTTGTGACTCACTTTAGGCCCGATGAGTACATAAGTGAGCTCTCTCTCTCTCATTATCCTTGCACGCCATTTTTTTTTTTTTTTTTTAAAGTTTTTTGTAATTACTCTGCTATGTTTCTGGTACATTTATCAAGGTAGATTGTAAGTCTTACCTTCACTAAACCTTTATGTTAAGAAATTAGTAGCATCTTCGTACAATGATGCCAATTTTTTTTCCTTCCCCATATGCAAATATCTATTGATGAAACTTATTAGGATGTGATGGTTGCATTACATATTTTGTATATGTATCTTCTGAAATTAAACTGATAATGGTTTGCTCGTTACCAAAAGCTACACCTTAAACACTATGGATGTGTTTTCATCCGTCAGAAGAATAGTGTAAAAATAGTGTTATTCAGGTTAGTATAAGAATCGTGCAAAAAGAGTGCTAATAATGATGTTAGAGAAGTGTTGATTTTGTACAAACCGCAATATGTAAATGTTGTTTGAATTTCATAATTCAGAATAGTGCATGTTAATATAATAGTAACAATATAATAACAATAATACACAAAAGGGTATTCCCACTCTCAAGCCGGATAGCAAATTAATATGCATGTGAGATCAGGTCGTTTGGGGTTTGGTCAGTTCTAGTGGGGTCTAATTTAGGTCTTCATCATCTTTGAGTTCAGATCATTATGTTTCAGTTTATCAAAGTACAGTCCTTTGGTTTGCGTATTTTAGGTCTCGATTCATATTTGGCTTTAGGTTGCATGGGTTCAGGTATCAGATGAGCCTGTCTTGACAAGTTAATTGGGGTTTATTTTACATCCAGAACTATTTGTTTTTTCTCTTTTCAATCATATTGGGTTAAGCAGGATTGGTTTTTGCGTGCCAGGTGGGTCAGGTTAGGGCTAGGAAGGTTCAGGTCTAGTTACGTTTGATAAGCTCGGGTTGTGAGTTGCCTGGCCTTTGGCCTAGGATCTTGAATTGTTCACTTATTCATATCACCTCAGTTAACTCAAATTTTGAGTTTAGATCCGGACTGTCTAATCTTCTTTAGCACGAATATTAAAGGAGCCCATGCATTCCACCTCGGGTCGGATTGTCTCGGATTCTGATAGGACGGTCTGAATCTAAACTCAAAATTTGAGTTACTTGAGTATCCGGATTCAAATATTGTCGGATTAGGTTGACATGGAGCAACAAATAACAATGCAAATTTTTTTTTTTCAGTTTCTTTGGAACAAACTCTAGAGCAAATTCCCACTGCTGTTGCTAAATTTCGTGAAATTAAGGAGAACCTAAAAGAAGGCATCAAGTTCTACGTATCACTACAGGTAAGATCTAGATGAAATTAAAATTACTTAGCAAGTTGTATATGGAACATATGAGATGACCTCTCCAACTTTTAAATCTTGTTAATTTGTAGCTGTACTAATCCAAAATTATTAATTATAACCAACCAGGAAGCTTTGGATACATTAAAGCAACGAAGTAGTGACTTTGTCATGACAAGAGGTATTCAGTGCCATGAAATGAAAGAAATCCTGAAGCAACCAGGTGGGTGGAGATTATTAATTGTTCATAATTAATTAGAGCAATTAAATATTATTGAATACCTTCCCGTGTAATTGGACATGTCTTCCATTCGATCGGTGTCTATGAGTTCAACTGTGTGTGGTTTTCCAATTGTAATTAATTGATGTCTCTGCATACGCCGTTATTTTTTATTGTTTTCCCTTTGTTCACCAAGAAATTATTTTTCCATGTATTGTATGTTCATTACGCTCGAGCTGTCGAGCACCATAGTTCTGTTTTTTTTTTTTTTTTTTTTGTAATTATGAGCACAAGTTGGATATATATATACTCAATAAGTAGAAAATGTTACGTATATTGTATTACTGTCCAATACTCAACAAGTAGAAAACGCCAAGTATATTTGTATTGTGTTGTTTCATGTATCATGGTACGTACTTAATCAGTTAGTAAAAGTTTTTCATTCCATAAAATTTCCTTCAGATAAGTTGGTGCAATCTATCAATTATATTGGAATAATAATTCAGGTTATGATTGACGCGTCATCAGCATGGTGAGTTTCCACCTCTGAGCCCAAAAGCTCCACTCCGATGTGTAGGAACAGTAATTTTAAAATATCTGTTTTTTCAAATTCAATATTTCAATATTTTATGTGAACGTATTTCGAAACAGCTAATTTTTCTGTGTATAAATCTCCAAACAATTCAATTCAACAGTTGAATTTAGAAAGACAAAAAATTTAGAATACTGTTGAAGGATCATAGTAGATTCAGATCCACTCAAGTACAATCTATGTGCAAATGAGAAAAAAAAGATACATCTCTATTATTTGTATGTTTTGATTTGTTTCCAACAATACGAGGCCACCCGGCCGGTACATGAACCTACATACAAATGAGAAAGGATATCGCTAATATTTGCATGTTTTAATTTGTTTCCAATTGTAAAAGAGAGGAGAAGGAAAAAGATCTAAAATAAACGAGATGCCTTCTATAAAGTTATTAAGGAATTTGATTGAACCGGGTTTTTCTAAACAGTTTAGTGAATTTGTATCCAAAAACCGGTTATTGACCCGGGTTTTAACGATATTGTCCGGTGTATGTAACCGGTCGTTCCGGTCTGGTTCGATAACATTGAATCCAGGAGTTTACCGCGGGCCATATTTGTAATTTTTTTTTTTTTTTTTTGGCGATAGTTCCTTAATCTGTAAGCATCAATGTTGCCGACCTCTTTTGGCGCTCCAGCGAGAGGCACAGTGCAATTACGACTTTGAGCACCGGGTGATCAAATTCTGAACTAAAATCTTTAACCCCCTGTGACCCTGTCCAAGTCGAGACTCAAGAGACGACTGCAAACAAACCAAATCAATTCAATTCAATTCAATTCAAGGGGAGGGAAGGAAGGAAGGAAGGAAGGAAGGAAGGAAGACCAGCAATGGCCTCCACTTCCTCTCAGGCGATGCCGATGCTATCCGTACCAGAGAAGAAGACCTCATTCCTCGACCTCCACAAGTTCCTTTTCGATCACATCTCCTCCAATTTCTCCTCCCATGACGCCTCCGCCTCAGAGCGGGAGCTCACTCTCGTCCGTCAGATGCGATCCGATTTAGCCAAGCAACAAACCCCCCCTCCCTCCGCCGCTTCCCGCCTCGATCTCCTCCTCCAATACTACCGCGCTATTTCTGTGATCGACCGCCGGCTCGGCTGTGACAACTCCATCCTTTTCACTTGGCACGACGCCTTCAGGTCAAACAAGAAATCCAGTCTGAAATCGATTCATTTCGAGAAAGCGGCAATTTTGTTCAACATCGGTGCAGTGCATTCGCAAATCGGAAGCATGGCTGAGAGAGACACAGTCGAGGGGAGGAAGGTTGCATATGCCGAGTTTCAGAAGGCCGCTGGTGTGTTTAGGTTGTTGAAGGAGAATGCTGTGACAGGGGCCACGGTCGATGTGACTGCTGAGTGTGCAGGTATGTTACAGATACTGATGCTGGCTCAGGCACAGGAGTGTATGTTTCACAAGGTCATGGCAGATTCCAAGGGTGTCACCCTCTGCTCAAAAGTAGCAAAACAGGTACATTTGCATTTGTTATTTTACTCCCTTTAACATAAATTTGATACGAATTATCAGTTCTATAGTTCATATATTTCCACTATGTTTTCAAACTGCTTCTTCACTTAGATAGTTTGTTTGATTTTGGTGTGTTAGCTTAGAACTTAGAACTTAGAAGAAGCTTTAGAATGGTGACAAGATCCACTTATGCTTAGTGCTTACCTTGAAATTATTTTAATGTTTGGACCAATTTCATTATAGAATTCTATCCTGCATGTTTTCTTTTAAGAATAATATTTGTTTGGATGAATTTGACAGGCCGGTAAATTTTATGATGAGGCCTACTCAGCTCTAACTGCGCCACCACTTGACCAACATTTCGATCGAGCATGGGTCTCACATGTTCAGTTAAAAACTGCCTATTTCTACGCCGAGGCGGTCTCTTTGTATTGCATAGATCTTCATCAAAAAGAAGACATTGGACAGGAAATAGCTCGGCTAAACCTCTCAATTAGCTCCCTTTCTGATGCGAAGAGATCAGCAAAGGGAGCGCCATCTTCTCTATTTGAAGCTGTATCTAAATTGGAGGCCAAAATTAACCAGAACCTTGAGACGGCTGTCAAGGAAAACAACCATGTCTACTTGATGCGGGTCACACCTGTCAGTTCTTTGTCAGAGCTTCCAGCCGCAGTTTTGGCTCAGCCCGCTCCAGTTGAGGGTTTGGATATAAGTAGTGAGACTCTTTTCTCAAATCTCATATCTGAATCTGGTAGGAAAGCTCTGACTAAGTATACTGAAATGGTTGATGATATCCTCCGAACCCAGTTGGACAAGATTAAGCTAGCAAAAGAGGTTTGTAAGGTAAAATTACAGGAAATGGATCTATTTAATTCAATCGGTGCTGTAGAAAGTGGTTCTACTATTCCTGCTGAGCTGAAGGCTCAAGTCGAGGCAATACAGGACAGAGGTGGACCGGGTGGGCTAAAAATGGAGCTGCAGCAACTGAAGGATTTAAGGAGGGTCAATCTTGAATTAATGGTGCAAATGGGGGAGATGTTGCAGAAGGAAGAGAAAGAGGATTCTCAGTATCGGGCCCGGTACAAGGAGAAGTGGAACCGGCCTGAATCTAGTGCACTGACTAAGAACATAAGAGACATGCTCAGTAAATATTCTGAAAATCTTAAAGAAGCGGGGGTTGGTGATCTAACAATTGAAAAATCCACTAGTGAGAATTTTGGAATTTTGGCTATTCTTGATAATGAGCCGGTAAGTTTTTCTGTTTAGATGTTTCTTTTCTACAAAATCTGCCCTTTGTGATATATTTCTATTACAATGCCAAATGAATTTTTTTAATCTGATATCCATGCTTAATAATGGTCTAATCTCACAGTAATGAACATTCTGTTAACCTGCTTTATTTGCACTTTAGGGAATATTTTATATCAGTATACATAATGTATGTAGAGGTGTTGTACAGACTTTTCTTTTCTAATTTAATGGAATTGTTTTTATTTTTATTTTTTGGAAAGGTTGGTAGTGATTTTAATGGAATTGTTGGTGAGCAATTAGCTCACTGACCTTCAAAAAGAAAAAAGAAAAAAAAAATTGGAACATATTATATTCGGATTAGGATTTGTAGAAGAGCTCCTTGAATTAAAGTGTGATGTTTGAGGTTCTCTACTCTCCTGCAAATTCATATTTGTACTTGATCTATGAATTATTGATAACAGATAGAATCGGCACTCCCAAGTCTTGCAAGGCCTGCCATTTATGTGGATGGAAGTGAGGATAGGACTCTCGGTACCCTCAAACTAAGCTTGGTAAATGTTTTAGTCATTATATTTTCTTGTTTTCTCTTTGTTTAGTTACAATCTGCTTTTGTATTTAGCTCTAGATCAGTCAGTTTTTACCAACCAAAAGTGAAAATTTTAAAGTATATTGAGTGCTTTACAAATAATCAGTTGTTTTGATGCAAATTTATCTTTCTTTTGTAGACAAAACTGGAGACTCTTGAGGCTCAACTGGAAAGCCTTGAAAAAAACCTGGAGGAGTTGAAGGAAAAGGTCAAACTTAGTTTTGCACAATATTACTGTTTCAATTTACCTCAAGAATGATTACATCAATATTACTGTTTTGCACAATATGCAGGTCTTTCTTTCTTTGGGCCAACATATTTTGGAAACATATTTAAACTTCTATTGTTTGTTTTCAGGATGACATTCTACCTAAGTTGCTAGGAGGTGCTTCATCAGAGGAGTTGTTCAAGGAAGAAATTAAAAAATATAATCCAATTTGTGAAGAAATTAGCAAGCATATTCAGATGGTGGAACAATTGTTGCTTCAAATTCAGGTAGTATCGGCTCCATTGTTATCAAAAAAACTCTTTATAACGATTTCTCTAGCTGAATATAATTTGTGAAAGTAGAAGTCATGCTATATTTTTCAGAGCTTACCACAAAGGACTTTCAAAAAATGAATATCAGAACAGACTATCTCGAATAAATTTATTTTTTATATGAAATAGAATAGTTGATGTTGTTTTGTGTACTATATAAACTAATGTAATGTTCATTTTGCAGGCCCAAAATATCGAGTTTGTGACTCAGTTTAGACTTGTTGAGTACAAAAGTGAGCTCTCTGCTCTCTCTCTCTCTCTCTCTCTCTCTCTTTTCTTGCATGTTCTTTTTTTATTTTTTGTAATTACTATGTTATGTTTCTGGTACATTTTAGCAAGGCAGATTGTAAGTCTTACCCTCACTGAGCCTTTATGTTAAGAAATCAGCAGCACCTCCATACAAGGATGCCATTTCTGTTGCCTTCCCCATATGCACTTTGTGTTGATGGAATTATTAGGATATTATGGTTGCTTTAACTATTTTTTATATGTATATCCTGAAATTAGACTGATAATGTTGGGTTAGTGAAATAGTTGTAATCCAATGCTATTCTGGGAAGCGAGAAATATGATCTGATGCCATCCAAACAAAAGTTGCAGAACCATTTCCGGGTTAGCACTATTCTCAAAGCATCTAAACTTACCCAACAAGGCTGTCAATTTTCTTTTTCACCTCAATGTGAATAAGCATAATAGTTCACATATGTTGAAAGTGTATAAATCAAAATCCTTTAGGCTTCATTTAGTACTTCTTTCTTTTGGAATAAGGTGGAAGAAGATATATTTGGGACACTCTTCTTCCACTTTATTCAATTATTCTTTCTAATTATATTAATTATTTTTGGGACAGCCTCTTCTTTCTTTTGGAATAAGGTGAAAAGTATCTTTCAAATTATTCTAATTATTATTTATTTTATTTCTTACAAATTAATTCTGAAGGTTAATAATAATAGCAACATAATGATAATGATATGATGATTATCATGACAATAATAATCACAACAAAGAATGAAATAACAACAATAATAGTAATAATATATTAATTACAACTAGTAGAACTAGTGTGTCTTTGGTGAGCTTGACTCCAAAATCTATCGGATTGGCTTCAAATGACGACCCAAACCATTGAAACCAATCTTAATCATGAGTGATGCATTTACCTACAAAATTCATAAATTTTCGAATTAATTTAGTATAAAGTCAAGTGGTAAAAAATTGATGAAAAATGATTGTATTAAAATCCGCTTATAAATATTATTATTTTTACGACTTGACTTTATACCAAATTAATTCGAAAAATTAAAATTTTTGCATGTGAATGCATCATTCGTAGAATTGTTCTGTTTCAACGGTTTAGATTCGTCATTTGAAGAAAATCTGATAGGTTTTGGAGTCAAGCTCTTAAGAACATCCTAGTTGTACTCTAATTGTAACAAGTAACAACTGAACATTATTATAATACTGTGAACTATTATTGTTATTATTATTTTATTACTATTATTTCTTTTGATATAATATTATTATCATTGTTGTTATAACTATTATAGATGAATAAAGATAATTATTAGAGAAAAATGATTAAAAAATAGGAAGACGAGAAAATGAATGACATTTTGTTATAAAAGGTGTAAGATTTTGGATCTTCTTTCAGAAGATCTCTTCTTCAATCTTATTCCTGATAAGCATCTACTGTACACAAACGTATGCCTGCTCCCAAGTTGGAGAGCAAATATGAATTTCAGGTCTGGTAGTCTGGGGCTTGGTCAGTCCTAGCTGGGTCTGGTTTAGGTTTTAGTCATCTTTGAGTTCTAATCATTTTGTTTCAGTTAATTTCCAGTCCAGTCCTTCGGTTTGCGTTTTCTTGGTCTTGATTTATTTGGGTTTAGGTTGCTCTGGTTGGTGGGTTCAGGTATCAGATCAGCCTTCTTGACAAGATGAGTTTTCTTTTACATCTGAAAGTAATGGTTTTCCTCTTTTCAATCAGATTGTGTTATGCTGGGTTAAGGAGGTTTTCCCTCTTTGCATGCCAGTTGGGTCAGGTTAGGGCTAGAAAGGTTCAGGTCTAGTTATGTTTGATAAGCTGGAGTTCTTATTTGCCTAGCCTAGGGTCTTATATTGTTGACTTCTCCAATATATTGAAGTTCAGATTTTGATGGGTCCTTTGGCTTGAGATTTTTTTTTTTTTAATTGTTCAACGTATAGCAACAAATAATAATGCATTTTTTATTTTCAGTTTCTTTTGCACAAAATCTAGAACAAATCCGCACTGCTGTTGCCAAGTTTGGTGAAATTAAGGAGAACCTAAGTGAAGGCATCAAGTTCTACGCATCATTACAGGTACAAACCAAATTACTAAGCATGTTGTATATGGAACATATGAGATGTCCTATCCAATTTAAACTCTTTGTAGCTCTACTAATCCAATTTTATTATAACTATCTAGGAAGTTTTGAATAAATTGAAGCAACAAAGTAGTGACTTTGTCATGACAAGAGAGATTCAGTGCCATGAAATGGTAGAAATCCTGAAGAAGCCAGGCTGGAGATTATTTGGGCATAGGTAGAGCAATTATTGTTGAAGTTATGCCTTCCTGTGTAATTGGACATGTCTTTCATTCGATCTATGAGTTCTGCTGTATGTGCTGTTCCAACTGTAATTGATGTCCCCGTATATGCGCCGTTCTTTTTTATCCTTTGTTCAGAAAGAAATTATTTTTCCATGTATTGTATATTTATTACGCCAAACCACCATAATTATGTTTTTTGTAATTATGAGCACAAGTTGGATATATACTTCATTATTTTGCTCTATTCTTGTTCTTTCTTCTGTGATTCTACTTGGAAATTAGGTACACTGTCACTACACGTCTACACATTGTTCTCTGATCCATTCAAGTTGGTTGTATTATGTTCTTTTCAGTTCAGAGATTATCAGAGAACGCAACGCATGTTATTAGCTGCAGACAAAACCAGACTTCAATCTACGTAGCTTCTCAACGAAAAGTGCGTAGTTAAATAATCTAGGAATTTATTTTGGGCCATACATGTCATTTTCTTGGGCCCAGTAACCTTTGCCTCTTCGGCGCTCCAGCGAGCGGTCCAAGGGAAGGTTCTGAATGCCGCCCTGCACAGGAAGAGGGGGGTGTCCGATGCCCATCGGACCAGAGTCTGTTCGATGGGTGATTTCTACCGTCCGATTCACTTCAAAATCTGTACGTATCATTTTAATATCCGTGCACACAGATTTTGAAATAGATCGGACGGTAGAAACCACTCATCAAACACTATTTTGGTCCGACGGACATTGGACACCCCCCCCTCTCCCCCCTGCACAGGGCAACACACACAACAAGGATTACGATTTTCGACTTGGATTTTTTTTTTGTAGAGGTTTTTCTTTTCTAATATTAGAAAGGATCACAAATCACATTGTAATGTTTGTTGTTTGATGTAAAGAATGAATCACCTAATCTAAAGATTCTAGATTAACCAAAAATAATGATTTTTCATCTATCTAAAAATAATAATATAATATTTGATCTCCAAGTACACTTTTATATGAAGATTATGTTGAACAATCTAGATCAATTGTTTAGAATTTAAAAATTTATGAATTCATAATTTGACTTGATTTTCGCATCGTAAAGTACCATAGTCTCATTAGTGTTTTCCACGTAATTTTCTTTAGAAGTTAGAAAATTATGTGTTTTCATATGTAATATCTGTTACGTCAGGAAGTTCTATGGTCAATTTTTTTCTTAGACACGAGAATGTGTCAAATTTAGGCAAAAAAGTTCATGCTAAATTTATATTAAATGTTAACGTCTTGTTTTTTATTAATATATTTTGTATTGTTTTCTTCGCGGTAATTTATTTTGTACAGTTCTCTGCTGATCCTCTGGCTCCGGCAACACTTAAAAGTCTCTGTGCCTGATTCTGCAGAGTTTATCCTTGTTCGTTTTCGTGATGCGGAATTGCAGAGTAAAAAGGAGAGATAAGAACTAAGAAGGGGAGAGAATGAAAAATTATAAAGTTAATTATCCCACAATTTAATAATAAAAAAATAAATATGTATATTTTTTTACCTCTACCGTTTAAATGAATTAATTTTATCCCCTTCAATATAGAGGAGATAAAATACAGTTTGTTATTTTTTCTACCTTTTTTTTTATTATTTGATTTCAAATAGTTTTCGCAGCACCACAAAAAATGTGTGCCGATTGGATTGCATCACAAGACCGAACTCTTCGGTCTCTCTCAGAAGCCGACAGCGAGCGCGAGTAACATCTCCGTCGAGTCAGGATCCTCTGCAGTAACTCAAATGTTGAGTTCAGATCAGAACCGTCCGATCTGAATCCGGATCAATCTAGTCCGAGATAGAATGCACATGGACATTCGGTATTCATGCCAAAAGAAGATCGGACGGTCCAGATTTAAAATGAAAAATTGAGATAACTGAGGTGATCGTTTGTCGTTTTAACATGTTACGAGCGGCGCTAGACTACTAGTTGGCCCCGCCTTATCCACTTGTACCACCATTGATTCCTTCTCCCAATAAATCTCGAATTATCTCTCCAACGTCCTACCACTTATCGCAAAATATCTCGCCCGTCACCTGTTCGACCATATTCCCCTACCAAAAGTAATCTCACCATGACTTCATGTGTAACCACACCCACCTCCCTTCTTCCCTGTTCTCCTCTCCGCCGGATCTCTCCTCTCCATCCCTCTCGCTTCCCGACTTCTCCGTTTCCCCGGCCGTGCATTTCACAGCGGGGTTTCTCTTGCCACGTGGCACTGACCAGTGATGCCTCATCGTCAGATACTTCAGAGGAAGAAGCTGAAATGGTTGCCAAAGTTGGGAAGAAAGTTCGTGTGAAGGTGCCGCTTAGAGTGTACCATGTGATGAAGATACCAGATTTGGATTTGTGTGGAATGGAAGGGGTTATAAAACAGTATGTTGGGCTATGGAAAGGGAAGCGAATCACCGCTAATTTTCCTTTCAAAGTAGAGTTCTTTGTTCCAATTGATGGGCAGGATAAACCAGTGAAGGTTCTTGCGCACCTGAGAGAGGATGAATTTGAGTATGTTGAATGAAAGGTAGTTATTTTTGTTTATTGTTGTTTTTTATTTTTATTTTATAGAATAATAAAATGGTTATTGTAAATGAACTTCACAAATGGAGGTTAGATGAACAAACAAACAGGCTGCTTCTATTAGTTGGGTTGTGCATTTTAATATGAATATCGTATTGAACAGTTTGATAAACTGTTTATACTTTAAAAAATAAAGATAAAAATATAGAACATGATTGAAACACAAAAACAGTGGGACATTTTAACGGTACTCCTTCCTGTCAAATATCACCACTATGTTAATTAATAATTACAGACTGAGTTATCGGTCCATATCTGCTGCTATTCATCTCATCTTCCTTTTCATCACTATTTTAATTAGAGACTAAGCTATGGCTCAGTATCTGCTGCTATTCATCTTGTCTTTGCTTTTCATATACGGATTGTCTCATCTATAATGAATATACCAGATCCAGAAAGTAGCACAGTTTCCATCAAAACTCAGATTTTAACATTAATGCCGTCTAGATATAGTATGTGTTTCACTGAAACATCGATTCTGACTTTCTGAGTGAAACACAAGCTAAGTCTAATTTGTATTTTACTCAAATATTGATGATTTTTTTTTCTCTCTAAAATATTCATGTTTCACCTTGAGTGAACGTCTTACTCAAATATTGATATTTTTTATGAAAGTATCAATGTTTCATTCTCAGTGAAGCGCAAACTAAATCTGTATTCCTTCTAAAAATCCAGAGTTTTTATGGAAGCCGTGTTACTTTTATCTGTAAACTGTAAACCCTACAAATACAAAAGTTGGCAATTAATGCTATTTGAATCGAATTTGCACGCTGTAGATCGAACGATAGAGACATTAGAAATAAAATCATGCTTTTCAGGAGGTGAATAACAGGAGAAGCTAATCTCTAAGACTATGCACCCCCAGAATTCAATATAAAAGAAGGTAAGAAATGGAGCTAAAATCTTGCTCAACTTCTGATATTTGAAAATGCAAAGAAATGCTGTTAGGTAAGAAGGATTTCACCTAAACTGCCTCTTATGTTTTTTTTATAATATTAAAATAGATGAGGTGAACAATTTCCAATAATCTTGTTCCTCGTCCTGTTCTCTTCCTTTGTCTTCGCTTTTCTCTCTTGTGTGGATTGGAAATTCAAGTTTTTTTATCAAATTGGGAGTTCATATCAAAAGAGCTATATTTGACAAGTAGCTTTTGAAGATCACTTCAGTTAGATTACTTGGCTTGGATTGGAAAATGTAGCTAGTCGAATAATATTAAAAGTGGTTCTGATGTTTAAAATTAGCAAGATGTGTAGAAAACAAAATTGTTCTTACTTGTTACTCATGTTAGAATTTCTTTGCGGAGAATACTCTAATAAATAATGGTAATAATCGAATTTACCAGAATACAGGATTGGACATTAAATTCGGCACCATTACTGCATTTTTCTTCCTTTTATTTTTCTGCGAAAGGTAAGATCGTACTACTGAAAAAAAAAAAAGGAAAAAAATCTACACACACAAGTGATAAAAAAAAATAGAATCTTGGCGACACAAAGCTAATCTCTTCCAAATTAGGAAAGTTAATTGCGATTTAAGTGTGATTCTTAAGAAACAAATAAGGATTATGCGGTAACAGGAGATTCTTTTCTAACAAAAGAAGACCGATGATAAAATTTAACAAGTGGGATGCACTGAGGGTAGCAGGGCTACATGAACATGAGGGCAATTGATGCAATTTTGAGAGTTTGAAATTGCGTTAATACGGAGGTATTTGACGGCAATTTATTCTTTGCTTGTGTTATGACCCTTTTCTGATTCTCTCCTTGTCCCTGTTGTTAAAAATCAGAACCCGGATTAGTACTATTCCGAACTATTATTTTTTGTTAGGGTGTGTTTAAATTAGCAAATATGAACTATTTTTTTTTGTCTTTTGTGAATTTTCTCACTATTCTACTAACCCAACAAAATATTGAATCAACTACAATTCTCAATCTTGAGATTAGCTCTATTCTTGCTTTATTTCTTGATTCATCCAAATGTCCTAGAGAATTGCAAGGAAAAAAACGGTAGAAACCGGATCAAAAGAAAATGGTTATCTATTATAAATATAGGAACTCTGTTTTGAGATTTGTGCAGGAGTTAAGAAACGATATGAATTTTCTAATTATACCTCAAATATCTGGAGGTATTTGGACAAGATACATCATATGTGATCCAAATTGGTTGAATTAATGCTAACAGCGTTAGCTGATCTCATCGTTAAACCACAAAAAAAAAAAAAAAAGGAAATGAAACACCCCCACCCCCCCCCCCCCCCCCCCCCCCCGGCTCTTCTAATTTGGAATGAAAATACCTAGCGGAACTCTAATGAAGAAACATGCCAATTTAATCTCTCTAAAGTTTTTCCTTGTGTCGTTAATTATTGGTGCTTAACATATTTCTTCCTGCATATGGTGAATATATTTTTTTTTATTTTGTCTACCAAACGATTTTTGCTCTGTGCAAATGTTTCTTCAACTTCAATTTGTAGTTGCAAATTCCCATAACGCCTTTTTATTTTTAACAAATTTCCATAACACTCTCTCCGGCATTTTTTTCCATAACCAAAACAATAAATAAAATAATATTAATAACCAGGATTTAAATTTTTTTTTACCCATAACCAAACCGCCCCCCCTAGGGCGGTCTACCTTCAGACCAACCCGCCCCCCGGGGAGGGGGGGGGTCTACATTTTTTTTTTTATCTGAATCTAAAAATGAGAAATAAAATAGCAAAATAAAACCGTTAGATTTAATCTTTATTATTTTCTTTATGCATATACAAAACATTACAACATCTCAAATTTGATTTTACCAATATCAAGAGCTTGCAAAAAAATACATATCTCTGATACTCAAACCAATACACGAAAAAAATCAGATGATATATTCCATATTAATGTATTTTTCTAAACCTTAATATGCAAAATCAGGTGAAATTTAAATTCTAAACCTTTTCAAGACAAAATCAGGTGATATATTTCATATAATGTTCCTATCTAGACTACTACTAATTTGCAAAGAGACGCATACGCTTCTTATGATCAATGGAACCAATAAACTATATTATAATTACAGGAAATTAAGTTCATAAATTTGGTTTGCTAGAGCATGTACCTTCCAATCCTTGAAATTGAACCGAAAGACAAAATGCTTGTATGAGACTTCTCCTGTGGCAATTGCACTTGCTGCTGGTGCATTTCTCGGTGCTGAAAAGTTTTTTTCAACATAAAAAAATTCAGTTGAGACACTAAAAATCTTAAACATAATTTTTGAGACACTAAACGACGTTTTTTGGCGATTCTGATTCGTCGGACTACACCCCGAGTGACGGTCCCCACCGTCTCCTCCCCCCTTTCCGAATTGGGGTCATACGCGCCAATCTGACTTTCCTAGCAAAAGTTATGGCCGTTTAAAGTTTTTTTTTTTTTTTTAAACGATGCTTCCGATCCTTGGCTCATTTTTTTTTAAAAACGATGCTTTCATCCCTTGGGTGAGAGTCATACACCCTAACCACTATACTACAAAATTTTTCACGTTACAATGTTAAATCTATATATAATATATACATACAATAAAACAGTAGTCTTATAACTTTCAATTCAAATCATTTTAATTCAAATCATTTATTTGAGAGAACATTTTTTTAATTTAGATTATCACTTTTTAATTTTATTTTTATAAGAGTAAATAAATTTAAAAAAAAAACAAGGTTTAGAATTTATCCATATTAATGTATCTTTTTGCAAACTCTTGATATTGGTAAAATCAAATTTGAGATGTTGTAATGTTTTGTATGTGCATAAAGAAAATAATAAAGATTAAATCTAACGGTTTTATTTTGCTATTTTATTTTTCATTTTTAGATTCAGATCCAAAAAAAAAAAATGTAGACCGCCTCCTTCGGAGGGCGGGTTGGTCTGAAGGTAGACCGCCCCACTGGGGGGCGGTTTGGTCTCAAGGTAGACCGCCCCACCGGGGGGGGGGGGGGGGGGCGATTTGGTTACGGGTAAAAAAAATTTTAAATCCTGGTTATTAATATTATTTTATTTATTGTTTTGGTTATGGAAAAAATTGCCGGACACCCTCTTGCTGTTGGTTTAAAGGATATAAAGGACAAAGGATGATTTATTTTATTTTGTAAAATTTACTGTTAAAATTTCAAAATGATTGTTAGATCTACTGGTAATTAGTGCCAGTGTGTGTTACGGTAAAATGATGGATGGTCAAGCAGGACCTTTATGGAAGAGACTACAATTACAAACAACAATCAACAGAGATTTTTTTCAAGTGCAATTGGGATACTTTTCGAACATACTTCCAAAATCCAAATAGGAGAGGATATCTGAATTTAAGTCATCAACAGTTTATATAGCTCTATACAATATTTTACATTTCAATAGGTAATTCAGCCTAAAGCCGCAAAATTATTTTGCGGTTTTAAACTTGAAATTTCAAAACCGCAAATTGGAATTCCAAGTTTAAGATTTTCTTATTATTTTTTAATAAAATATAAATATTTATAATTTATTTATATTTTGCATTGAAATATTAAAAATATTTTATATATTTATTTCAAAATATATGGAATACTATATAATTTGATTTATTAGAAATACTACCACAAATAACCCAGATCAATATTTTTCAGGTAGAATTTTTTGCGTCTGTAAAAAAAAATTTAAATATTGAGTTGTGTGTTATTGAAAAAAAAATGTGTTTTGAATATGAGTTATTGATTCTAGTTCAAAAGTCATTTCTAGGTAAATACAGAAAATATTGTGATATTTCTATTTAAAAAAAATCTGACAATTCTCTCACAAAAAATTTCTTTGAAAAACTTTTCCTAACAATTTTTTTTGTTTTTTTTTTCAAAAATAGAAAAATCCAAATATTATCTGCTCAAACCAAAATAGTAAAGGGGAGTAAATAAAGAGAGATGTGGAGGGAGGGGAAGACGAATACGTATCCTCTACATTAACTCAAAAGAGAATCATTTGAATTTAATGCATCTCAACCTTCTGATCAGGATCAGAGCCAATCTGGCACCCGTCTATGACGCAAGGGGCCCTTTAATATTAGTGCGGATCTCAATCGACGATCCAGATCTATTAACACACGGTGCGTTAATATAGAAGATGTGAATTCGGAGAAGAGGGGAAGAAGTGGGGGTCTACAAGGGCATTTTGTTAATAATTTTAAAAAGTATGTATTTTGTTTGTTGATTTGTTTTCCCTTTAGATATAAGAGGGTCTGTTTTTAGATTGGTGTCCGATTGAGACAGACGATTCATATGTCATTGTACTTGGTTATGTATTGCACTGGATCTGAGAATGTTTTTCTTTAGAAACTAATAAAAAGAAAGAGAGAAACTGAAAGAGTATCAGATTTGTTTTTGTTAGAAATAATTCTACCGATTTTAAAAATAAAAAAAATTAGATTGCTAGAAATTCTACCGATCCAAATCAGTTTTTCTTTTTTTTCTTTTAATTTTCTCTATTAAAATATAATTTTTTTTGCAAAAATAGATATAGTATCTTAAAATTTAGATATAATAGAAGCATTCCATCTTTTTTTTTTTGAAAAACTGTTTATATTTTTTGGTTTCTATAACTTAAAATTGTTTCTTTTAATGAAATCGAGCTTAGGCTTTTTACTAAAAAAAAGAAAAACATTGAGCTGTTATATTTTGATCAAGAAAATTTATTTTCAAATCAATTATATTATATTATATTGTAGTCTATTAAATTGGAATGAATTGTAATTAATGTTAATTCCAATTGTGTGTATTTATGGGCAATAGAAAATAGGACTGAAGCATTGCATTTATTGATCTTTCTTTGTTCTGGACTTCTGGTCCTCAGAGAAAGTATAAGCATTAACCAGAGATCACCCTCTTCACGTGAAAAGACATTTTTAAACAATTTATTTTAAATCTCAAATTGGTTTGGTCGAACTCTCTACGATTACTGAAAAAATGGAATTCTCCGGATTTCTCCACACAAGCGTAGAACCAATTGTGGAAGGTTGAATGGTTCTCTCCAATTTGTTGAAAGAACCCAGATAACTGTACCCGCACCCCCATCCTCCTTTATCTCCGCACTAAAAGACAAAAAAATCTGGTTCTGCGTAGTATTAACATCTATATGTAATGTATTTACAGTGCATCGAACAAGTATTTAAGTTTATTCATTGGAGTATTAACTGTCTGTCCAACAACGAAACAATATATGTCCCCACAAAAATTTAACATATTTGTCCTCTCATCCCCGCACTAAAAGACAAAAAAAAAATTAGGTTCCGACATTTGCGTCTCCGCACTAAAAGACAAAAAAAATTAGGTTCCCATTTGATGTTTAAATTTTGTGCAGTATTTAACTCTATTCATTGGAGTATTAATAGTGCATCGAAGAAGTATTTAACTCTATTCATTGGAGTATTAACCGTCCGCGTCCAACAGCGACACAATCTGTCCCCGCAAAAAATGACAAACTAATGTTCCCCCATCCCGCACATCGGTATTTAACCTTAGGAATGTTAGTATTTATCTTTAAAGTCAAAAGTATTAATCTCTAAAATTATAAATAAGTTGTATGGATTCTATTTAGCATCATATATCTTAGTATTTAACTTTAGGAATACTAATATTTAACTTTAGGGGAGTTAGTATTTAAGATAGGATGTGAATGTGAGGTTCTATATAATTATTCTTAACAATTAAAGATAGTGGTAATAATGTCTATCAATCTGTAAATATTGTCCCTGCACCACCATCCCCTCATATCTCCCTTCTAAAAGATAAAAAAAATTAGTTACCGACAATTTGATGGTTTAAATTTTCCTGCAGTATTTAACTTCAGTCTTTAATGTATTTACCGTGCATCGATCTAGTATTTAACTTCGTTCATTGTAGTATTAACCATTGGTGTTCAACAGCGAAAAATATTGTCCCCCCACTAAAAGACAAAAAATTAGTTAGCAACTTTCCTTTTTAGAACTGCTGGGATTAGGAGTGTCAATGGTACCTTTTTAGCCGTTTACCCGACCCGTATCGTATTCGATAAGACGGGTATGGGTAAGATTTTTTTTTCGATAACTTATTGGATATGGGTATGGGTAATAATTTTTTTCCATTAGCCAAATGAGTAAGGATACGGGTATAACTATTTCGTACCTGTTACCCTATAGGGTAATATAAAATATTAAATTATATATATTCAATTTAGTATCTAGATTTACTCTTTCATTTCACCACCTCTTAATTGTGCCTTCCTATTTTAACGCACTAAATATTGTGTAATTACGTCTTAATTTCTATTCCACACCTAAATTTACTCTTACCATATTTTTCTTTCCATCTTAATTTTCTTTTTCTTTTTTTATTCAATCATAAGAAAAGTAAAATCTGTGAGAATACTCTCATTTCCAATTCAATTTCCTCTGAGCTGTACAAAAGTTTCTTATTACATGGATCTTTGGGAAAGATTTACAGTATAATAAATCAAAGTTCTTGATATGACGTTAGCTTTCTGAATTTCATGTTTGTTTTGCCTTTTCCTCTTAGAATGAGAATTCATCTTTCCCCTTGATGATTGATATGTTGTGTTGCTTGTTAACCTCTGGCAGTGTTCTCGGTATTTATTTCAGATATATTGGTTTGTGGACAATGTAATTATTTTTGGCAGAAGTATTATGTCCAGTTGAACTATGCTTGAATAAATTATTTTATTAATTTTTGTTTCTCTTTTATTATTCAGTGGCTTCTTTTTGCTTCTCTTTTGTTAAATGTGTTTTTAGCAATAATTAATTAATTATGTAATTTTATTATTTAGTATTGTATGTCTTTTGTTATAAAATAATATAAAATATATTATTTTTATTTGCATGTTTTGTTATTTAGTTAAATAATTGAATTTGTTTGAAGAAATATTTGTGTTTTTGAATTTTCTTGCGTTACAAAAAACAATTCAATTGGAATTTGATTACACATTTATTTTTATTTTTTTATTATTAATGCAATTACACATCTGTGAAACGAATGAGTTTTTAATGTTATATTTGTAAAATATAATAAAACTAATTATTATATTAGTATTATCCGTTATTCCTCCGTTACCGTTTCGTTACCCAATAATATTAACGGGTAAGGGTAGGATAGGGTAAGGTCAATTTTTAATGGGTAAGGATAAGGTACGTGTAAGATCAATTTTAATGAGTATGAGTATGAAAATGTCTCCACCCGATCCGTACTGTACGTCCATACCCATTGACACCCCTAGCTGGGATGAAGGGGGGATGGGCATTGGGGTTGTATATAATTATTTGGTAAGGATGAGATTATATATATATTTCAATTACAAAACCAAATCTGATCTTAGCTGTTTCCTTGGTAACTGTAGCAAGTAATTGGATATTTGGATCAGATGCTGCCATAAGAATCGCAAACTGCTGCTGCTACCACCATACTTTCACCTGCCCCAACGGTCGACTCCTTTGCGTTTAAAGGCTGTCTTTGCTTTTGTCCTTTTAGATTTGGAGATTTTGAACAATCTTAAATAGGTAGCATATCTTTCTTTTTTTCTTGAAATAAGGTACTCTTTAACAGAGTAGTTTTCTCTTCATGCAACTCACGGGCTAGAGAATTAAAACAGTGCTGCATATGATTTTACGCTGCATGAAATAAAAACTGTTCTGTTAAAATCTTAACCCTATTATGATATTCTAAATTATTTGACGTAAAAATAAAATTAATTGCGAAATAGGTTTACAAGTTCAACTTTATATATCGGATTGAATTTAATCGCAAATTTTGGTAATTTGATTTCGGCCTATTTTCCAAAATCAAATGTCTACATATCAATTTTTTTTTTATTCAATGATAATATGATGTCAGAGATCATAAATTGTTGAAAAAAAAATGTGCCGAACATCCAATAATATAATATAATTATTCAATCCTTTATCTTATACAATTTAAACTTAAAAATTTTGAAATTTGGAATGAAAAGGTTTTAATGGTTAAATATTAACATCCGCACTTTTAATTATTATTTACTATGGAACGGTCTAATTTAAATAAAAGGTTTTATTTTCATTCATTTTACATCGTCTAAACAAAATTGTCAAAATTTCTTATCATCTACTTTGAACTTGATTTCGTTCATCCATTATATTGTTTAATTTTCCGGAAGAGGAAACAGGTAACATAACCGTTACAAATGACACAGTTCCCATTTCAAACATCCAAATTTAAATTACTGTTCATTAGAAAATATAATAAATTTCTGGAGTCTGGACCACCAATTTGCATTAAAAATAATATTTGGGTGGCCCCACCAAGGTAACCATGCTGCATTGCTCCTCTGACCAGAAAAAGCAAGTGGCATCCTTTTCTCCAACGGGCTCACCACACCATGACACCAGTACAATCTCCACAACGTCTCTCTCTCTCTCTCTCTACCCAATCCCAGATCCTCTGTGAAGTGTGAACACATCAAAATTAATTTATTGATATATCAAACCATTTATCTTAATTTATTTTTCCTGGAAAGAGGAAGGATAATAGAAATTACAAAACAACTTGATCTTTAATTCATTTAATTATCATATAATGGATTGATGGAAAATGAAACGATAAAGACGGGTCTGTTAGTTACCCACCACATAGTAAGTTGGTATTCTGATATCCACAACTAATCTAAAACTTTCTCCCGTGTTCGTGTTCGTGTTCGTGTGCCAATTGAGAAAACTCAAATTTGAAATCCCAATCCGTCCGTTTTGAAACAGTACCCAAGTACCCAACCACGCCACTGTAGTCTCTATCCTCGTTTCTCGCACCTCACATTCACAGATCAACAATTCAATTATTCTATTGAGTTATAAATAAATACTCCATCTCGTAGCCCAACGCCGTTTGATTCTTTCTTTATTTCCCCCTCTCTCTTCTACTTCTCTCCGTTCTCTTGTCTCCGGTTTGAACCAAGGAACCAATGGGCCTCTGTTTTAGCAAGAAAAAGAAACCGCCTTGTGACACGCCTAGCTCCAATCCTACCTCTAATGGGAAAATTTTGGAGAAGGAGAAGGTGAAGAAGAAAGATACTACCAAACAACCTGCTGTAACATCCAACAAGGGTAGCGAGCAGCTGGTCGTTGACAAAAAACCGGTGTTTGTAGTAACTCAAAATGCCAAACAAACAGTAGAGAGAGAAAAGAAAAAGGTTGAGGTACCCACAAAGAAATCAGAGATTAAACAACAAACTGAGCCCATCTCAGCTGTTAAATCACTCCCAGCTGAAGAAATCCGGCCGGTACAAGCACCGGTACGGACATCTAGCTGTACCAAAGAAGAAGTTGATGCAATCCTGATCCAATGTGGTCGTCTCAGCCGCAGCTCCTCCGGGAAAACCTTGAGTGAGACTGCCGGAGGAGGAGCCTACCGGAGGTACTCGGGCTCAAAGCGGAGTTTTGATTTCGACCATGAAAGGAAAGGGGAAGAAGATGATGATGAGAGGCCGATATCTAGACCATCTCCTCATAGAAGGACACCTGGCAGGGAAAGGTCTGGAAGCCGTGAGAGAGGAGGTGCCAGTGGTGGGTCCCACAGCCGTAGAGTGAGCAGATCACCAGGGCGTAGATCAGATGGTCCCGCCAGTGCCACATCAGCAAATGAGAAACCAAGGCCGGCTAAGATGGTATCGGTGCCGGCGAGGGAGAAGCCAATGACTGAGGGGGCCAGTTTAAAGAAGAGTTCGAATGGTGGTACTGTATCATCAAAGAGGAATGCTTCACCGAGGTCTAGATCACCGGCCTCAAATAGTTTGAACAGGAGTACTGTTGGATGTGGCAATGATAATACAGGGAGCGGGACCCAGCCGTCACTCAGCCGTAACTCATCTAAGAAGGCTGAGCACTCACCATACAGGAGAAATCCTATGGCTGAGATTGATGAGAATTCGATGAGAGGGAATCAGAATGGCAGTGCCAGTTTCAAATCTCACAAGGTAACTAACAACTACTTTTTTTGTTGATTTGAATATGCATTTATTTCTACATAAATTAAGTTCATTTTTCAAATTAATTATAATTATTTCCCCATCCTTGTTCTATTCTGAGTAATTAACTTGTCTGTTCAGACCAACTGCGATTTCAATTTTGTTGGGATCTTGTCTAAATTAGATGGTACCGGTTCAAAGATTCCAAATATTCATTAATTTCCTATGGATTGTTTTGTTATGGTAGCACCCGCACCCTAAAAATATATGGGCGAAATTGGAACTTTTCTGTACTTGATATAATCTATTCTATGCAAACAATTAGAAAAGCAAAGAAAAGTATAGCTAATTGGTTTCTATCAGTTTTTACCTTTTCTCTTACACGAGTATTTAAATAATCCCTGTTTATTTTAATTAATATTACAGAAAACTGAAAGTATAGCTAATTCATCCCAGAAAGGATCAATTGACGATACAAAAACCACAAAGAGTCACACTATTGTCACCAATTGCATCAGGGACCAATTTGTAACTTGCCGTAAGAAAGATCAAGAAAACAGCACAGAGGACCCGTTTGACCCATTGGGTTCCTTCAAATCAAATGAGATCAACTTCACCAACATATCTCTTGAGAGCCTCAATACAAAGACGGTTGTGTCCACAAACCGCTCTTCCCGCCGCTCCTCCAGAGATTTCGACCATAATGGGAATTCTTATGCCAATTTGCTTCTAGAAGATATCCAAAATTATCACCAAAACAACAATACCACCACTAGTGCTAACCAAAACCCAATCAGCTTCACTATCCCAGAATGCGTGTCAAAAGCGTGTTCGATTCTCGAGGCAGTAGCCGACTTGAATTCATCTTCATCTGATGCAAGCCGTGGCTTCAAACCGAAGGAGCCGTTTCTCGAGTCAGAGGTTGCAGTTTCGGATGATTTGATGGAACCTAGTATGCACAAATATGTTTCCGTGAGAGATTTACGATCTGAGGTGGAGCCGCAAGAGTCAGCCGGTAGTAATAGTTTTGCGGGCCAGCCTTGGGCTTCGTCATGGGAACCCAATTCAGCGGACTCTACTGATAGGTATTTGGCTGGGTCACAGTCGAACAACCTTGAGGAAATTGAACAGGAGGGTCCAGCAGGCGAGGCACGTCAGGGCCGTCATGATAGGAGGTTGTTGCGGGGCGGCTCTAGTGCAAGTGGAGTGACAGGTGTTTCCAATGCGAAGAAGAGAGAGACTGTTGATCGGCAAATCAACCGAAGTGGTACTGGAACTGGAAGTGTGAGGCCTGGTGCAAGAGCGGCATCGGGAACAGCAAGTGCTTCAGCTTCAGCTTGTTAGATTAGTGTAGGAATCATGGCTGGTTGTTTATGGGCTAATTTTTATTTATATATTTTTTAGGTTGGAAAGCAAGATAGGTTGCTGTTTAGGGATTGTTCCTTGTTTTGGTTGTGAGTTGTGAGTGTTATCTATCATACATTGTTCTGAGTAGTTATGGTAATGACAGAAGCAATGTAATGTTGTTGTATACCTCTCAATTGCTCTCTACAGTTTTTTATTTTTATTTTTTTCTATTAGATTGTACAATGGCTAATTGTTTAGCTTAGTCACTTGATTTGATCTCCAGCAGCTGAGAATTTCCATTTATCCTAATTATTGTGCTGACATTGACATTGACATTGTTGTTGAAGCCTCAATGCCTCGACCTGCAGACTGCTCAAGTCAAATTTATTCCCAGCTTCAGATCCGGTGCGATACCTGCCTGACCACTTAATAATGAGATCTCATCATCTGTTTCAATCTGGCACGAATCTAATAAACTTTCTATATTGTTTTAAAAAATAAAATTTAATTTGATTAATGTTATTTTTGGAGAAAACAACAATCTGACAACCAAGGTAAAGCCCAATGGTAAACAGGCTGGGCTCTATGCCTTAAACGGATCAACAGACAACCATGGTAAGCCCGTAACACTAGCACATTATTTTCTCGCGGGGGAACGAAGAGATCAAGAGAAGGGGAAGGGGAACCCTTTCCCGGAATTCCGTAAAATTTCCCATTTCCCACAAAACAAAACAGAAAAAGGCGCTATCGAATTCGAAAATTTGCGATTTAGGCTGTGCTCCGCAAACCAAGTACGGAGAGGAAGGGGAAAGAAGAGAAAGGAAGGGGCGCCCCGGCTCGTTACTTCGCTACAGTAAAACCTACACCCCGAATCGGAGGGTACAAAGTTCGGAGCTTTTGTACGAGGCTTTCTCTTCCGTTACCCTCGCTACAGGACCCGCGTTCCTTCCTTTCCCTCTCCGATAACCTCTTCTGGAGCAAGTAGATGGTCGTGGGCAGACCGAGATTGTGCCGACTTCCCCTTCCTTCCCTTTAATGAAGGAGTTTTCCCCCTCTCTGGAGCACAGCCTAATAGGTTCCTCAGACTCAGACTCAGACTCTTCACTCTCGGCGAGCCCTTCGCCTTGGCCCTTGGGTAGGATTTAGGAAGAAAGAAAGGGGCGACAGCATGAAATTCAAGGCGTTCTTAACACAAGATGGGATGAATCTCCTTGTCAAGCGTAACATCCTCTTTCGTCTCACTCTCAGAGACTGACTTTTCATCAAACACTTGGTGCTCACCTCACCTCACACCATACCCCTTTCCTCTTTTTCTATTTTCCATTTCCATTTCCATTTCCATTGTAGGCTTCCTTCCGGCTTTGGAAAAAATGGGCCGTATATGCCAAGTGTACCTTACTCCCGATCACGCCATGTTTCTCCACGGGCTATACCCCCAGGGAGGAGATGGACTCCAGTGCGTGGCCCAGTTTGGCAGAGACCTTCTCTTTCGTGACTACCGCATCTCTAGCCAGGTTTCTCTTTCTTCTTTTCCTCATTCTTTAATTTATTGTTATATGATTGCACAAGTAATTTGTATGGAAATTAACCCCCAACCCCAAGCTAGGTTGAGGTTCAAAATACCAGAAAAAGAAAGTATTTTAATACGGGCAAGTTTAATACACTCGCATAAATGATTCTTTGCTTGATTATGTACTATTAGTTATAAACCAGCAGACTAAATAAGTAATTAGCAAATGAATTTTTGATTTATTGTGGACTAGAGAAAAATTGTGATAAGCTAGGACAGGATCCTCCAACCAAAAATCCAACTTTCACATAATTTGACTGTATATAAGCATAAGGGAATTAGAATAGAGAGAGAGAGAAAGAGAGAGAATTGTGATTGAATGATTGTATTTCATTAACCTTTGAAATGATACAGAGTCCTTGTATTTATAGACCAGCGTGATATGATCTGTTACAACTCATAAGATGAGTAACTATCTAACAGAACACTCAATGAGATGAGTAACTAACTAACAGACAGTTAACCACTTGTGATTACTGTTACATAGTCTAATACAAAAGCTGATCCTAATAAAGCACATTATTTCAATGTAGTTGATCTTTAAAAGTTATGTAAAGAAAAGTTATTTCCTGACAAACCTTACCCAGAAAAGTTATGTAAAGAAAAGCACATTATTTCAATGTAGTTGATCTTTAAAAGTTATGTAAAGAAAAGTTATTTCCTGACAAACCTTACCCAGAAGGGAAAAAATTTCATGTCTACCCCGAACAACCTCCGTGTGTACGCACTTGCCAAGTGTAAGAAGCACCATTCCTACAAAACCTTTGTTTTACTGGAGCATATTAGATAATTCTCGCTTTTCTGAGCTATACAAGGCACTTAAGATTTTGTTGGGGCACACATGTACAGATGTACTTCTCTTATGTAAAGGAGAAGAGACAACTTAATTATTTCTTGTTGAAGCAGAGTGATAATCAAATTGCATTCGCGGCTGATGTGTCACTCCTCCACCGTGCCTTGCGCAGTGCGCTAACTATTCACATGCAATCCCAGACTGACCCAAATGCAGCTATTCAAATCAAGCTTGTGAAAAAGCTACCTGTTGGGGCGCAAGCCCCGTCACCGTATCTCACATTTGAAACCAAAGGTCTTCATGCAGCCGTTGTACAAGATGTGCCAATATCAAAGCCACTGTCACGTGCTGATCTATTGCAACTCCAGTCAGTACTTGATTCTGCACAAGAGCTCCCTCAGGTCAATTACTCAAAGATTCAATGTGGTTTTACTCGTTTCATATTATAGATGATTGACCATCATGAACACGTGTGGGCTGTGAAGAGCATTCCTTAAACAAAAAGACAAATCAAATAAACAGATTAAAATTTCAGGGTTGGAATAGAAAATGTGACTTGGATACTCTATTTTCTTTTTTTTGAAGGGCGGATACTCTATTTTCTTATAGCAACAAAATCTTTTTGGTAAGAAAACTTGTTTGGTGCTCAATATTGTCTCAGATATTAGGAAGCAATATATATGAAATCGGATTTATTTTTTGAACCTTATACTTAGACATGTCTTGGTATTATTTCCAGACTTTAGTTCAGGTACCAGACTTGTCCCAGTTGCAAAGCCTGGTTGATCGGTTGAAGAATGTTGGAGATTTGCTCACAGTTTCAATTTCACAGTATGGTGATCTCCACTTACAGGTTTCCACCTCCCTTGTAAGTGTCGGATCTGAGTTCCGAAAGCTCAGAGTACTTGGCGTTCATGGTGAGCTTTTGCTCTGTACTTAAATTGACTACAAAATTATTGCACAGACACTCACATGTGATTGTGTTTTTATCTGTTTAGTTGATCCACCTGCTGATCATGCGAACTTGAGTGCATCAACACGGACACAAATGGCAGTTCAGAGAGGAGAGGCGCTCTCCGTGGTTGAGTTTTGTTGCTTTATTTTATTATTATTATTTTTTTCTATGGAGTGTTTTTTAAGTTGCTAGTTTTGATGAATCAATTATATGTTTATACAATTACAGCAATTGAGCATGAAACATCTAGTGAAGAGCTTGCAATGCCATTTGGCTAAGCCAGATTGTACTTTCTACGGTATGGTTTTTTTTTCCAAGCCTTAATTAAATTTCTTGTCTGTTGTTGTCGTGCTATTATGAATTAAAAATGGTCCCTATTTGAACTTATATTAATTGAAATGTTTATTCTATAGGCGTTGCTCCACAAGGTGCTTGTTTGACAGTAATATTCCAGTACTTTGTTCCAGGAACAAGGCTGGCTGATAAATCCATCAGCTTCTATTGCAGGCTTCCAGTACTTGACCAGGGATCCGATTGATGTGTGATTCCTGAATAGAGGTTATTTCATTGTCTTTTTCACTATTATTTCCTAATTTCATCTTCTAAGTAGTAAGATGTGTTTGCATGACTTTTTGGACTGTTAATACTAGAAGAGATCAAGAGTTTTATTAAAAACATCTTATTGTTAATAATACACAGATAACACGGTAAAGAGTATAACAAGAAGACAATTATTGAAGATGCAAAAAGTAAAGCCTGCTAATACTTCTTATTTCAAACCTATCAAATTAGCTCGTCATCCAGAAGCCTTCAAATGCCTGATGGGCTGGATTTATAACAATGACAATTTGTGCCCTTTTATCGGCCTAAGAATTATATGGTCTGAAAGGAGACTGGTAATTGGCCTCATCGGTTCTCTCTCTCTCTGTTTTTTTTTTTTTTTTTTTTCTGTTTTTGTTAGGAAAAAAAAATTATTAGAGGACAATATATCTACTATCTAGATAGAACTACAGACTAGATCTTAGGTAAGGATTTATAGGGGAAATACTTTAAGATTATGATAGAAAATGATTGATTTTGTTGACTGTTAAGGTTGGGATTCAGAAGGCTCTCAAATATTTTACAGCACCAGTCATTTTCTCTTGAGCAATCTAGGAAAAATAAATCATAGTGGGTTCACATTTTTGTGTGATATGCATAAAAACCAAGCTCTGGGTAACTATTGTCCGATACACCCTTTTTGAGTAATATGTGAACCCCATAGCGAAGTGAACTGGTGCAGGATCAGCTACGTATAAAAATGCTGAGGGAACCCTTTTTCACTAGTCCAAGGGGGTCCCTTTTTGTTCAGGCTCAGCAATGTAGGTACAGCAATTGTGATGCCTAAACAGGTTAAATGCTGCATTAAAAGCTCTAGGACATTTTTCTTCTTTGCATTTATTCCTGCTTTACCTTTAGACCTCTTTTTAAACAAAAAAGGAGAATTGTGCAAAATAACTACAAAAAGGAAATTTATGTTCATTATTAGAAATGGTGTACTGTACACTTATCAGCAAAAATTAAGGTAAGAAAGCTTAAATAATTAAGATTGATCATATTGTGTCAGTTAAGTATTTTGATCAGAAACTGAGTGGTTTTTGCTACTCTTTTTTGTAATGCCCAAACATTATCTACAGAAGAATAATATTATCATTTCCTCCATTAATCGCCTCTGTAAAATTTGCATTCTTACAAGCCATTTATGTCATACATTGATTAGCTTTATTGCACTATAGATGTCCTTCAAACCAACTGGAAGTATTGTAATGCTAGGGGCTGTTGGTCCTGGATGCTAAGGGTGTGCTTCAGAAGAGAGGAGGGGGAGAGGTGTGACTGGATTGTTTGAAAAGTGTTTATTTGCTCCACAAATTAAAATTTTAAAAGGGTTCAAGGAAGAAGAAGAGAAAAAAAAGAGAAACCAAGACACAACTAAATTATTTTCTCTTCTAATCTCTACTCCCGATTTAGAGAGTGGTTCTTCTCCCTCTTACTCCTTTCATCCCCTTCCTTTCATTTTTCTTATATTTGGAGTCTGTGAAGCACATCCTAATGAATTATTGCATGGGTTTTAAATTTTTAATGCTGCCAAAAGGATGGATTGGGCTCATGAGTCCGGATCCTCTGCATTACTGAATTCGTATCCTCCGCATGAACGTATAGTTTGAGTTAATTTTTGAACTGTATGATCAGAATTCAAGCCAATCCGGCTCACGTCTATAATGCACGGGGCTCTTTAATATCAGTGCGGATTTAAACCCATATAAATACCCAATACAATGGTAATACAATTCTTTATAATTAATTAATATAAAAACATAGATTAATAACTGTGGAAAAGCACAACAATTTGAAAAACTTGGTAGGCTAATTAAGATTGTTGGGGGCAAAATTTTGGTACGTAAAGAACTAGTGAGAGGGCGATTGAGCGGAAGTAGTGTTCAGAAAATAATACAGCTGTGGCCTCCTTGGTTTCATGGCTTGAGTAAACGAGTTTTTCAAAGCCAATGGAATAAATTCAGCATTCTCAATAAGAAATTAAGGGAAATCGTTTTTTAGGAGACCTCATTACCTCAAGGCTCAAGGCTCAAGCCAAGGAGTCAGTCAGTCACAACTCACAAGTCACAACTCAGAACAAGGGAAGTTAATCAAGTAAGATATATAGCACTAGCGATTATTACCTTCTTTTGTGGGCCTCTTCTTAGCTTGTATGGTTGGAGTACAAATGTACTGATGACATTATAAATATTTTTTTTAAGAGCCGTAAATTTACATGGTTTCCCTTGTATAGAGGATAAGTATTTTTTTTTTTTAAAGTTCAGCCAACTGACAATATATTAAAATGGGATGATTTAAATAATAATTAAATAAATAAAAGTTACACCGAGTTCTAGTTACATTATTAGAATAAACAGAAAAAGGATTAGCAAAATAATATTGATCTATACTACACAGCAAAACAAAAACAAAAAAAAAAAGTTGTATTAATTAGGCAACTATCTTGTTTCCAAATTTTACATAATTTTTTTTTTAGATTTTTAGACGTTGAAAAGAAACTTTGCTCCATATATTATGTGGGTAAAGCACTAAAGCTCATATATATAAACTGTATTACAATTTTGTTAAAAGTTATTCTCAACTCTCCACCTTTCTCTTTATGGTGCTTAAAAGTTAGTATTTAAAAGATTTCATATAGTGGTATTGGTTTCGACATAATTTGTTCCAGATTCGCTATTGACTATATCTAGTGATAAAAAGTTAAAAAGTGCTTACTTCCTCTGTTGATGCATTTTCTTCTAAAAAAAGCCAGGTTCTTTTTTGCAATGCATGTTTTTCTTTTGTGTGTCTTTTTTTTTTTTTTTTTTTTGATGAAAAACCTTAGGTATTTCTTTTGTGTGTCTAGTTGGTTAGTTGCAGTAGTCTAGGTTTTCTTCTGACTGGGGCAATAACCCCATTTTTTATTTACAGAAAGCCTGTACTGGTATCCTGTCAACCTTTTACTTTCTGTCTCTTACTGCCAGCAAAGACTCAATAAATTGGTACAGTGGTTTAAGTAGGGTATTAATTGAACTGCATGCTATTGCACTCTTGGAAGAACAAGAAAATATCTAGCAATATTTATTATATTTACTACGCATCATTACTAACCACCAACCATCTTTAACTCGGCACCAATGATGATAATTGGATGCATTCAAATATACTACCTATTTCAAGAATTCACATCCTCTGCGGAGTTTTTACTTGCGAAGCTGTGCGGTGCTTTTAATTTGGTCCGTTCGTTTTGATCAGACAGACCAAATAAGATTTTGGCACGAATCTCAAAGCAAAATTAATATTGCCCCCTCCATCATCCCGAGCACTCACCGGCTGAGAGTAAATCTGAACCGTCTGATCAGCTCCGCAAGTAAAAACTCCGTAGAGGATACTGGTCCACTATTTCAATGGAAGCTGGAGCCTGGAGTATAACTGTACAAGTACTACTGGTAATATGAAAACTGTATAACTGCTGGACCAAATGCAAAACATAAAGATCAAAGAAAATTACTGATTATACCCCAAGTCCAAGGCTTATCAAACACCTTGAACTTTGCAATCATAGCTCTATGAAATATTATTACAAAAAACCTTTATATGCGTACATAATTAATTTTATGCACTGTTACTAGAACTAGATCCTGCTTCCACAACATAGCCCCGGAGAGATGGAACCCTGGTGACAAGTGCACCCTTCTTTTGTAACCTTCTTCTAGCAATGTAACCCCTAATCCAAGGTGTCACATCCTCGTTTATCTTTATCATAACAAAAAACACTAGCCTGTATACAAATATCATGCCAAACAAAGCCAATAGATCAAGCCACTTTGATCGTTGTAAATCTATCTGAAACACGTTCTCTAGAACGTATTCACCAGGAATCTTTGGTAGGTCGGGTGATTGATTATCAAATACTAGGCCTATCAAATCATTCTGATATTGTCCCTGTTTTAGATAAAAGAGGATATCAGAATACAATTAGGATGAAATTACTAAAGATGATTTATTTGAGTTCTTGACACACACACACACACACACACATATATATGTGCATCATGCATGTTATTCATAAAAATAGGACATTACCTGGAGTGCCCAAAAATGGAAACTGATATATGACATAGGATACCGCCAGAAAATTTTCGGGATGTCGTTTGGCAGTCTGAAGAAGCCTGACACCAGCATAAATATTCCCTGTAGATATTTTGTACTGTTAAAAAATATGAAAGCGAGCTAATTTTGACAGTCTTCCAAAGAAGTTTATAAAGTTTAATTAATTACCTGAATTCCAGCTCCAATGATTATTCCCATGAGGAAATTAGGAACCACACTCGCTATGACCATCATCAAGCTCTCTACTACTGTAACACTTACGTAGAGATTCAACACAAAGAAAAGAAAATGTGTAAAGCCGGGGTGTAGGTGCACCATAAAATAGCATATGGTTCCTGAAGAAAAGGTTATCAGTAACAAAAAAGGCATTGCTGAAACTGTGTTGCTGATCACAAATGGTATAACACCATAGTGCCCATTCAGCCGCTCCCTTTGGAAAACCTACAAAACGCAAGAGCATTTTAGAATTTAAACAAAAATAAATTTGAAATTGTTATTAGATTTTTTGGGAAGAAAGTGACCTTCATGTCTTCTACGAATGAAGGAAACCCTCCAATTGACATGAATGTGACAAAACCAAACACGAATGAAGCACATGCACCTCGTGCCTATAAAAAAATTGACAAGATAAGAATTATTGCTTGCTTATTGTGCTCAAACACATCAATGTTGATTACTATCTAAAATTTGATAGTCTTCCTGTGGGTTTTGTTAGGTAGGTATTGCGAAAAGAGTGATTAAACATTAACATTAAATGTCTGTTTCTTATAACAGAAAAAAAAATCCATTTGCATGAATTTGCTGAAAGAGACCAATAAATTGCCATGAATCTCAAGTAGATAAAAGTACCAGAATGGAGCTGTATTTTGTTCCCACATTTAAGTAGATACTTCCAATGCAACCTGTTACTACAAGGTAAATCACCAGCCGCAACCAGTAATAACCAAAATCTCTCGACATGTTAACAAAGGAGCGTTTGGTTAGTGTAAAAGTCTGCATGATGAAGCCGGCCTGGCTTCCTCCTGGATCCAAAACTGTCCCTTTCTAAAAAGAAATATAGTTTGGTAAATTGTTAATTAGCAAGGTTTTTAGTAGAGAATTGAGATCTCATACAAAGCCAGTATTTGTACTTACAATTCGGGATATATCATCGACTCTCTGTCTAGCATTGTAGTAATTTTGGGAACGGGTGTAGTGCTGAATCAGCTTTCTAATGGCTTCAGCAGTTGTTATATTCTCGAGCGGATCATCAGACCTGACAAACTGAGGAAAAAAAAAACAGCTATATTATTAAAATATTCATGATTTACAATTAAGAATCATATTGTAGTATAATGGTGAACAGCGATTGTTAATGTACCGTCTGTTTTATCGATCCCTTGAGAGTAGCCTTCACCTTGTCAAAGTCTGAGTTTATGCATCTGAGAAAATGATCTGATGGATTTCGTAACGGCGGACATGGAAATCCAGCTTGGTCAAAGAACTGCAGGTGAGACAATTAATGAAGAGATTTCAACTTTTCTTAATTTGTCCTGAAGAATAATAATTGGATCGAGATTAATTGAACAATAATTTACCTCACAAGCCTCTGAAGCTTGGCCGAAGTAGACCGATTTACCTCCTGATAGCAAGTATAGATGATCAAACAACTCAAAGACCTCGCTGCTTGGTTGATGAATTGAGGCTATGACTGTTCTTCCGTCTCTTGCCAAGGCACGAAGGGTTTGTGTCACAAAGAAAGCTGATGCACTGCAATTTTAAAGGGTGTATTTAAGGAAACATGAAGCAAAGTTGCTATATATTATACTATCAAAGGAAAATTTACATAAATCTAAACTAATAGCACAATTTTTCTCATAAATCAACGAAACATCTTTCACATAACTACATCCATCGATCACTTTTGGAGTCAATTGTGTTCCCTTTTACAAAAATTCAGGACATTAATATAATTGTTCTTTTATGATTATTTTCAAATTATGCGATAAGTAACAAAAAGTACCTATCAAGGCCACTAGTGGGTTCGTCAAGGAAGAGCAACCGAGGTCGCATCAAAATTTCTAACGCAATGCTGACACGCCGCTTCTCTCCACCACTGACTCCCCTGAGGTGCCAGTTTCCAATCACAGTGTCGGCACAATCTTGGAGGCCCATCTCGGTGATGGTTCCCTCCACCAGGGCCCGCTTCTCCTCACGTGACATTTTGTTGGAGAGGCGGAGACGAGCTGAATAGGATATCATTTCCCTCACAGTTAGAGTCCCGATCAATGTGTCATCTTGCGTCACATAGGCCTACAATCGAAAACAAGCCATTATTAAACTGAGTTCATTTTTAACAACTTATTAGGTGAGGTTTTTTAGAGGTTTAGTGACTCAGTGGTGCCATTAGGCTTTGTATTACTTTTTTTCCCATTTGACTAGAGAAAACCTTGATAATAAATAAAAGAACTTAATTAACAAAAAGATGTAAATCAATGACATTAATTACAAAGCAACACAACATTTTGTATCCAAAAAATAATTGAAATGACAACAAATGAAAATTATTCAGATATGAAATACTCACAGCAGTGCCAAATGACAGCTTGGTTTTTCGGCCATTAAGCAAAACAGACCCTGAAAGGAACGCGTTTGCGGCAAGACGACCAGAAAGTGCATCTAGAAGTGTTGACTTGCCGGAACCCGAAGGCCCCATTAGAGCTGTAATTGTTCCAGGCTCTGCATACCCGGTAAGCCTGTCAAGCACCGTATGCATTTCGCCATTGCCGAGAGTCACCGTCACCGTTAGATCCTTCCATGTCAGCCGTGCAGAAACATCACCAATGAGATTGGTGTTCGCTTTGTCTTTCCATATGGTCTCGCTAAGGGGACTTAGACCGGGCAGTGGTATACCGGTGCCAGTTGGTTTATTCATTTCCATCTCGGCCATTGCTTGACAAACCGATCGATCGATTGAGTTTTGTTTGATGTGTTGCTCTCACGGTGCAGTGCTCTAATATAATAGAAAGACCTTTGAGGGTTTGTTGAATGGAGAACTTTTAAGTAAGAAGGCTTGGTTTTATAATATAGAATCTTATATAGTCATGACTCATGACTCATGACTGGTCAGGGGAGGTGAAATGTGAAAGATGTGAGAGAGAGAAAGAGGGGTTAATGGGTTATGTTTAGACTTGGGATATGGAAATTAAGCATGCATGTGAAGAGCAAGTACTGCGTACTACAAACCGTTTTAATTTCTAGTGGTTTTTTTGTGTGACTAATGAAACAAAACAGATCTATGCCAATTCTTCATATATAGAAACAATAAAATTTATATAATCCAAATTCATAGTAAGATTACAACATTTTATTATTATTATTATTATTATTTTTTTTGAGGAAGTTAGCAGAGGCTGCTAATTAGTACATGCTAAGTGAGAACATTTTATTATTGTAGTGTTGCTATAATATTAATAAATGAATGTGCTGTTAGATGAAATGTAGTAATGAATAAATGGACAGAAAAGGGTTCAAAGATAGCCCAAACCAGGTTCTCTCTGATCTGCGCCTATTGCTTCCAAAAAATGAAAATGGCTAAAAGACAGTATGGGGGGTTCGTGCATGTAACGTATTCACCATATCATATATTCATAGATGCAGTGACATGGAAACATTATCAACTTCCACCTAACTTGATCTAAAAATATTTTGAAACGCTTTGTGAATTAAGTTGACCAGCATACGTACGTACATTGATAGGTCAGACAAGGCTTTAGTTTTTGTCAGCTGGCAGGATATATATCAGCACACCTATCCCTTGGAATTTGCGTTACTTCACAATAAATATCTATATGCATGTTACATTTAATAAATGAAAAATAATAGTAAAAAACATATTAATTTATCCATTCTTAAATAACATGTGTACTAAGATTGGCAATTAATTAATCTCTTTTATCATTTAATTTTATATGTGAATTAATTAAATTAAAGATGCAAATTAAATATGAGGAATTCAAATCGAAATTGATATATAATTGCTAGGAGAATTAGGAGAGGGTGGTGAGAATGAGAAACATTGAAAACTTTCCCAACTGTATATATATATATATATATATGTAAATTAATGGAAGAAACAGTGCATGTGTAATTTGACGCCTACCTTTTAGCTTGTCGCTTAGTTTTTGATGATGGGGAGATGGATTGTTTTTTCTTTGATAAATGTATTCTGGTAGATGTTGGTGGTGTCAATTAATGCTTCTACAGTGAAACAGCCACGTCTACAATCTACAATTCTACTTCTACATGCATGCTGCCCTATAATATTCTATATATATACCGCTTAGCTCTATTTCTCTTAATTAGATGCATCATGCATCCATCCATCCTCTAGCTATATAGCATTAAAGGGACGCGCGTCGTCGTTCAAAATTTCTACCTGGTTGGTTAATGGTTAGCTAGCTAGCAGCCTAGCATCATGATCCCTAGCTAGCTATTAATGTGACATGGTGTATGGTAAAGCACAGTCGATCAGATGAGAAGTAAATATTAATTGTTCAGAGACTGAGTTGTTCATATTTTTCTAAATATAATTAATTATGTTACATTTTGTAAGTTAAAATAAAGTATATATATAAGTTCTAGAAAATCTTGAATATATGCAACTTGAATAAGATTTTAATCGTTTTATATTATCAAAATTAATTATTTTTTCTTTTTCATTTTGAGCCGATCGACTGCTGAGTAACTTGAGTAAAATTTTAATATTAATTTTTTTTATATATATTTTTCGTTTATGAATGCGTAAAAACGCAAGGGATATATAATACATATATTAAAATCTTTTATAGAACTTGTAGACGGCATCTCTCTCTGCAAAGAATAACTTAATTTTTAATTAATTATCTGGGAATGACTTATGGATCGATCGAGAATAATACAGGCGTACGTATTGAATGTATTGTGCACTCTTTATAATTTTCGTTGTCACAAGTTCTTGAACTGTCCAAATATTTTAACATGTTCATATAATTAATCACACACACCCATGCACTAAAAGACAAAAAATATGGTTCCGCATAGTATTTAACATCTATATGTAATGTATTTACAGTGCATCGAACAAGTATTTAACTCTATTCATTGGAGTATTAACTGTCTGCCCAACAGCAAAATAATATCTGTCCCCACAAAAATTTAACATATCTGTCTCCGCATCCCCGCACTAAAAGACAAAAAAATTAGATTCCGACATTAGATGGTTTAAATTTTCTCCAGTATTTAACTTCAATCTTTAGTGTATTAATAGCGCATCGAACAAGTATTTAACTCTATTCATTGGAGTATTTAACCGTCCGCGTCCAACAGCGACACAATCTGTCCCTGCAAAAATGACAAACTAATTTGGTATCGTCCCCGTGTCCCGCACATCAGTATTTAACTTTAGGAATGTTAGTATTTAACATTATGAACGTTAGTATTTATTTTTAAAGTCAAAAGTATTAATCTCTAAAATTATAAATAAGTTGCATGGATTCTATTTAGCATATATATCTTAGTATTTAATTTTATACACATTAGTATTTAACTTTAGGAATGTCAGTATTTAACTTCAGATATTTAATTTCCTGCAGTATTTAACTTCAGTTTTTAGTGTATTTACCGTTCATCAATCTAGTATTTAACTTTGTTCATTGTAGTATTAACCATTGGCGTCTAACAGCGAAAAATATTGTTCCCCCATATACCCACTAAAAGACAAAAAAAAATTATATTAGGTAGCGACTTTCCATTTTTGGAGGATGCGGGGATGAAGGGGGATGGGAATGGAGGGTTCTATATAATTATTCATATTTATAAAGGGTGACACTGGACGAGTGTGGGGACTGAAAAGGGGAGACCAAGTAATTAGTGGAGAGCATAACACATCATGCATTTAATGTACAGTGCGGGTACTGTAGCGCGGGGATGAAAATAATTATTCTTTAACTTTAGGAACGTTAGTATTTAACATTATGAAAGTTAGTATTTATCTGATGAAATAACAAAAGAAAAAATATAATATTTATTCAAATTAAGGAAAGAGATCAAATTTAATTAAGGTAGATAATTAATTTGGAGAAAGATGCTAATTATGGTAGTTAATTAATATGGAGAAAGTGCGAAGATGGAAATGGAATGTGAGAAGGATGTTAATTAAGGTAGTTAATTAATGTGGGGAGGGTGTGGGGATAATGGGGGGATGGAAGTCTGGGGATGAAAATAATTATTCTTCTTATATAGCTCCAGTATTTATTTATTTATATATACATGAGGAGAGTTCAAATGCACTATTTTTTAATGCTCCAATATATTCCACATGTTTATCTTTATTTTTAAAGTCCGTACAGTTGATCTGAACAGCTAAATATGTTCTTCATAATAAAATATGCTTGCAGACCAAATTTTATATTTTTAGAAAGTTTTTACTATTTTTTTCATAGGTACAATATTACTTTATCGGATGGTCCAGAATCTCCTTAAAACAATGATTTTGTACCTAAGAAAAAAAATAGTGAAAAAATTCTAAAAAACTATAAAATTTGGTCTCCAAGCATATTTTATTATGAAGAACATATTTAGCTGTTTGGATGGACTGCACGGACTTTGAAAACAAATATAAACGATGTGGAGTATATTTTATTGTGCATTTGAAATTTTGAACCCTTCTCATATATATATATATATATATATATATATATATATATAGAAAGAGAGAGAGAGAGAGAGAGAGAGAGGTTGACTAGGGTGCTTCATAGAGTAAAACACGTTTGTAGCCCACGCTATATCTGTTAGTTTTATTTCATTTTTTACCTATATATGTTATTACCATGTACCAATTTCATTTAAAGAAATTAACGAAAAGGCACCAGAATTTTTGATGAAAAAATTCTGATTGCTATTAATTACTATACTGGTCCCAAAAGTTGCCTCAGAATATTAAAAGACCTCTTCTCTATTTGGACGGATCACATTCTAAAAATGTTTTTCCTGCCCATTTATTTTCTGAAAAACGTCTCTCTCACTACTGATTTTGAGGAGATATTATTCTGAAAGGTTTTTCGTCCATTTTGAAAAGAGAGAAGTAAAGAAAACGCTGAAGGTCTCTATCATCAGATCTGAGGAAAACCATTGAAGATCGGTATTAACGCTTCCGCTTAAAGATGTCTTCAATTCAGAACTCTAAGATTTAAATTCCTTTGTTATTTTATTTTGGATTTACGGATTCTGGATTACGTGTTTCTGATTGTAAAAACACGTTATGCTTTATTATGTCTTTCAATATCTTCATTTTCAAAGTTCAAATGGCCGATCCGAACCGCTCAACATGTTCTCCATATTGAAATGTGCTTGGAAACCAAATTTTACATTTTTGGAATTTTTTTATTGTTTATTAAACTACTTTGAAAATTGCTGATCCATTGTAAACAGTAAAAAAATTCTGGACCATCGGATCAGCGATTTTCAAAATGGCTTAATATATAGTAAAAAAATTTCCAAAAAATGTAAAATTTGGTCTCCAAGCACATTTCAATATGGAGAACACATCTAACGGTTTGGATCGGCTATTTGAACTTTGGAAATAGAGATATGAGCGCAAATTAAAACTCCCACTTTAATTTGCAAAGCATGGTAGCTCTACTCTATATATATATATATATATATATATAGAGAGAGAGAGAGAGAGAGAGAGAGAGAGAGAGAGAGAGTCCACTATGGTACTTCATCGAGTAAAACACGTTTGTACTCTACGCTATATCTTCATTTCCAAAATTTAAATAGCCGATTCGAACCGCTCAACATGTTCTCCATATATATTGAAATATACTTGGAGACTAAATTTTACATTTTTTTGAATTTTTTACTATTTATTAAGCCATTTTGTAAATCGCAGATCTACTATGAACAGTAAAAAACAGTAAAAATTTGTAGACTATCGGATCTGCGATTTTCAAAGTGGCTTAATAAATAGTAAAAAAATTCCAAAAAAATATAAATTTTGTCTCCAAGCACATTTCAATATGAATAACATATTGAATAGTTTGAATCGGTTGTTTGGATATTTAAAATGGAAATATAGTGCTATAGAGTAAAAATTTGTTTTATTTTATGAAGCACCATAGCCCAATTATATATATATATATATATATATATATATATATATATATATATATATATATATATATATATATATATGAGGAGGGTTCCAATGCCTCATCTTCTCATACCTCATTCATACCTAATGTTATATATCTCTATTTTCAAAGTCCAAACTATCGATCCGAACCGTTCAACATGATATTCGTGATAAAATATGCTTAGGGATGAATTTTTATAATTTTTGCAATTTTTTTACTATTTTTTAAGATATGTACAAAATTATTGTTTTTTGAACCGTCTAGATACAATAATTTTGTACCTTTCTTAAAAAATAGTAAAAAAATTGCAAAAATTATAAAATTTCATCTCCAAGCATATTTTAGTATGAATATCATGTTGAATGGTTTGGATCGATAGTTTGGACTTTGAAAATAGAGATATATAACATGAGGTATGAGAAGATGAGGCATTGGAACCCTCCTCTATATATATATATATATATATATATATATATATATATATATATATATAAGTGTTAATACTTCATGAAAAAAATATTAAATAAGGAGGATTCAAACGTCTTCATCATGCCTCTATTTTTAAAAGTATAATAACTTAAAAAATTTTAAAATTTAAATGTCAAAATAAAACCATTAGATATGATTTATATCATTTTCTCTGTACACGTAAAAGATCATGATATTTTGATTTTTGTTTTGATTAGTATCAAGAGTTTGCATAAATACACCGATATCGATAAATTAAAACTAAATTTTTTATGTGCTTGTAAAGATAATAATATAGGTCACACCCAACAACTTTATTTTGACATAAAAAATTTAGAATTTTGGTAATTGGAAAATTAAAACTGGAGGCATGATGGAGACACTAAAAATAGAGTTATTTGAACCATCATCATATTATGTTGCTAAAATGATTGAAAGTTGTATATATATTATTACATGTTCAACAAAGTATTTATCTTAATTTTTTTTTAGTAAAAGTTAAAGGTCAAGTAAAAAAAACTAGTTAATATTCATAAGAAAGCCCATGTAGATTTCGAATATGCGACCTCTCACACTGATAGTATTTTTTTCCACTAGACAAAAAACTAATCTGACTTAGATTTTCTTATGATTATTAAAAATAAAAGAGAGAAAATAATATAAATAACTTCTATATTAAGTATAAATATATGGAGTTCAAATAATTTCTCTCTCAAAAAATATTTAGTCTTGCATCAAATAATTTTAAATCTGTTACGACGGAGTTCTATTGATTTTATAATAAATTTCAAATTAAATGAAATTTAATACACATTCTATCTAAATAATAGATAACATATTTACAATTTTAAGTTTTTAAATTTAAACTAACTTTTAATATATAAAGGGGATGCATTACAAAAGTTAGATGTACACTAATTATTTTTTTTTAGCAGAATGCTGTAATAAAAATTGCGCTTGAAAAGGGGGAAAAAAAATCTTAACAGAACAAATACTTGTCCTGATTTTAAGGAAAACCAAACAGAAGTTGCTATGAACAAAAAATGGAAATGTGTTGGCAACTAGCAATTCCTCTCTCTTTCGTTCACCACTAAAATGGTGCCACACACCAGTTCTGAGTTGCGTGTCAGATTTGTACATGCGTTGTTGGCACTGGACAGAAATAGGATTTGGCATTGACCAGCTAGTGACATAATTAATTAGTGCTATTACACGATTCTTGATGCAACAAGGGTTTGCACTTTGCACGATCGATGGATGCTGAGCAAGCAATTAACAAGCAAAATGGTGCTCATCGCATCACCATTTTGCTTTTAAAAGTGTGAACACAACCCAGTCCCAGACCCAGTGCACTCACTCTGATCATAAACATAGTACAATACAGTTGAGCAATGAGCACACTTCAAATCCTTATTGTTAATTGTCGTCCTGAAAATCGTAAAAATTTAAACCTATTAATTGGCCATTTATTTTTAGATAACTATTTAATTTCTTGTATCGCTATCTTATCATCGTTTTGTATAGATCGAGACATATATATATATATATATGTGGATCAACATCACAACAATTAACTAATTAGGCAATGGCTTTATAGTTCAATATATATAGGTATGAACAAAACTAAAGAATTAAGATAAAGAATTTTGAATAAGTTATTCTAGTTTAATTTTAGTTTATAAATTAAGGGGATATAAAATATAAGTGATTGTGAACATTATAAAATATAAAGGACAAAAGTGCTCATTTTTAATTTATAGGTTCATACTTAGTAACCAGTAATCAATATGTAGATCCGCCCCGATACGAGATAGAATGTTACAGTACTACATCAGAACCATGAACACAAGATTCACAAGATATATAAAAACAAGCAAATATAAGCCTCAGAGAAAAAAAAAAGAGAGGTTAAAATACTAATTCAATTGAATTATCTTTTTGTAAATCCAATTATAAAAGAAACAATCTCTGAAAATTAACTATTATTCTCACTTACACCAAAACAAGGAACTAGTGTTGCTAACCATCAAGCTCCTAATTAAAACACCTATCATTTATTTTGCAATATAATTAAACTACTAGAGGCAATTAATTAATAACTTTTTCTTTTTATCAGTTGTGGCTCTAGCAAGTTGGTTTGCATTTGCTGCACTTGAGGTAGCATTTGTTGGTGATGTGATTCGTGTTAACACGGGCGGCCTTATTGCATAATTTGGTACAGATCATCTTCTTTTTGTTGCACAATGAGGCACTGATGCAATTCACTGAACTTCTCGCAGCCGATTTGCCTCCTCCATGGACTCTCATTTGAGAGGATCTATGCTTCGTTGCATGATGTGTAGTTGCATTTACACTGCCATGGGAACTCCACATGCTTCCGGCCTTAGCGAGAAGACCTCTCAGTTCCTGACCTAGACTCGAATAAACAGGGCTTTTATTTTTACTGATAAGTGGAGTTTGCCTTGCTATGGCAGTTGCAAGTGTAAACAGTATGATGAAAAAAGTGATCTTCATTTTTGGTATAGCTATCTGATGTTGTTGTCACCTAATTAATTGTATTACCCTTTTTTATCTTTTGATGAAGAAATTGAAGTAACATCAGACGATATATATAGGCTATGAATGTACTGCCACTTGGATGAACTAATTAATCATGAACATTAATTGCATGAACTGACAAGTCTAAATAGTGTGATTTTGTACCAGGACAATTTGTGTGAGAACTGACAAGTTCTGATTGTGTGATTTAACCAAAAAAAAGGAAAATAAATTTAGACTGGATATGTTAGTCGAATATTCAGATATTTAGAATTTTGAGATCCTTTCACTTTCTTTTTCTTTTTTTTAAAAAAAAAAATTAAGGGCTCCAGTGAACTGCGCACACATAATATAAGTATGTCATATTCTGCTAAAGAAGAATAACAGCATACTCAAAATTTTGATTAGCGCCCATAAATGAGCAAGTAACAAAAAACAACTGGGCAATTTCAGTTTAGTCCAGTAAACAGTTTTTATTGCAAATAGTGAGCATATATGTTCAATCATCATGTGATATTTTATTTCATCTTCTTGACAAGAACAGAAAAGTTCAGACAATTTGATTGACACCCACTAACTCTCATTAATATGCAATAAAACACTCAAAATTGAATTTATGAATATTTGCCTTTCAAACATACAATATAGACTTGAAGATACCTTGATGCAATAAATAATTTATGCTAACCCCTCCAGTTTGGATATGAATGAATATTCTCTCCGGTTTTGGGTGATGCCTAATTTTCTTACCTTACATGATTGCCAGTTACAAAATAAATATGCATTTGATAAAATAAAACACAAAATAATAAAACAGGCAAAAACTATTCCGAAAGAAAGAGATTGGCAGACAAAGAAGAAATAAATAATTAATAACCAGTTAATTTTCCATCCATCATAAAAATACATTGGTAAAAATGCACCACGTGCGAGAAAATAACAAGCAGAGTTCACATTTAGTCCCATATTTACTAATACAATAATCACGGCCTACTTTTATTCAATCAAAATTTGTTGCGGTGTATCATCCCCTCCAATCTGCTCCGATCCATCCGCTCCAGTCTGTACCTCTTCGGCTATTCCAGAAGCTTCTACTGTCCTGGAGACCCACTCCTTGAGCGGATCTTCATTGAGATCCAGCCTTAGTAATCCCGCAAATACCCCTCCCAAGAAAGCCACTGGTTCCTAATAAAGGCCACAAATTAGGGGCATTATAGACAACCTAAAAATTAACGTACGCAGTAGAAAAAACTTCCTGTTTATCTACAGTGCAACAAATGTTTAGGTACAGGATACCAATGTATTACTGGTACCAGTATGTAACGGACAAGGTAGTATATACCCCTACTGACATTTCTCTCTACTCTCAGTAATTTCTTAATGATAATACCAAAATAATAATTAGAACACACAGTAAACAGAATCAAACCCAACAGATTTTTGGTACAGTGCTGGTCAAGTCTGGAAGGTATGTATTATACATTTATACACACCATAAATAACTAGGCTTTCATATAAAATGAATTTCCTCAATTCATTCCATTTTCATTTTATTTTACTTATTTGAGGGAGTTCATTCATTCCATTTAGATTTACTATTGTTCATATGTAGGCATATGAAGATAACCTCTACAACAAGGCTGGATGATGCTATCTTGGGTACACCAAGCAAAACACAAAAGTGAAATTTTACAAAATACTCTCTAACTTTTCCTTTTCACGAAATTTGCCATTTATGGATACTTTGCCAACAACAATATCACATTGAACACTTTACTTTTTTATTTTTATCTCTTCACTCTAACAACTATATGTATGGCTTGTATCCATTATACATAGATCTTAGATGCATTGTGATATGTATGAGTCTTATAATCAATGAATGAAATATTTCTTCTTCAAATTCCATCTCAATTTCTAACAATATATATAAGCTCAAGTACCAGATGGCTAGACATTATAACACTCAAAATCCTAAATAAAAGGCATGAAAGAATTTCACCTTGAGAGCATCTCTTACAATAGGTGATTGATCTTCAAATGGGTTAAAACATGCTTGAACTCTCACAAACCTTCTTTCGCCTTTCCTAATTCCTCTATTGCTTCTTACATCCGCACTTGAGTTGCTTCTAGAGAGATTATTTACTGGTAAACGACACTCGTACTGATAATTCAGAAAGAAAGAATAAGAGAAATTACCGACAAGCCAAAAAGAGAAATAGTAAAAGGAATTTATTGCAAAGATAATGTAAAAGAGTGAAATCAATCTCACAGTTAAAATTTTTACAGGCGAGGTGAGGAGCAGAGGCGGAGCCATGCCTACCTAGTACCTAGTAGCTATACTGAATTACTGAGTCTGAGCAACGCAAGACGGCAAGAGGAGAATTTTGGGATATTTATTGGATGCGTCGGTCCAAGTACTTGGGCTCAAAACTATAACTGGGCCTTGCAAAAATTGGAAAGCAGAGAACGGTTAAACGGGCTTATAAATGAAACTATTAAGCTCCGAAAGAAAGAAAAAAAAAATTACGCGGCTTTTATCATTATCATGAGCAGAGCTACGGTGCGTTGCGAATTAAAACCAGGCTTTTAATTCGTGTTTTAAACCCTTGGATGTGTGTCAAGATTCGTGCAAAATACTAGATGGATTGAAACTGAAATTTTCGGAGATTTGGACACTGGACAAATCCAGTTTTATTAATCTCGCTCCGCTCTTTCTCTGTCTCATGCGAGACGCGACCCAGGCGACCCCAGGCGAAACCCTAGCCTCCGTCGCCGACTTCCTCCGGGGTGTCTCTGCCTCCTCCCTCTGCACGCGAGAACAGCGCACCACCCCGACTGGACTTTATCTTCCTCCTAGTGCACAGGTGCGGAGTCTTTAGCATCCATGGTAGTTTGAATATGATTTTTGGGGAATTTCTTGATGTTTGGTGAATTTTTTAAAATTAGGTTTTTGGGAGCGACGCTCTCTCTTATAATTGGAAATTGGTGCTAGATTTACGGACGAGATTTGTATAGCGCTATCCCCGGTAATCTGAAGCATATCAGTGCCCTTGCTAATGCAACGACTCTAGATCTTGCACTTTCTAGTGTTGTGGTTAAGGTACGCTCCCTTAGCTGGTTTTTGCTGTTAAAGTAATTAATTAGTGGTGTTAGTTTTGCATCAAGGAGAACTTAAACTCCCACATCTATGTGCTCAAATTAATCTTTCTTATATTAGAAGGGTTGCTACCCACATCTATTTGCTCTATAATTTGACGCTGGGTACCCAAATACAATATCCTAATTATAGCAAAATAAAACTAGCAGGAGATGAGTTCATACAATGGATAAGAATGAACTCATCTCCTGCTAGATGAGATGGGGGCACTGGAGGATGTCAAAACATACACTTGATGAAATTGGAATGAGCAATATGGTGAAGGTGGTAGCAGGTCGCCTCTTCGTCTCAAATTGTTTCTCAAATTGATTAACAGATCTTATTCTCAAATTGTTTCTTAGATCCATTTCGGAAGGAAAGGAGAAGGTCGCCTCTTGCTTCTCTTCGATCCTTGCCTGATTCTGACATTGCCTAAATTGACTCTCACCCTCTATCCATTGTCTCTCTCATGGTACAACCTTCACTTTCTCCGACGACACTGGTACCTCTTCGCGCACGCCCTGTTTTTTATATTGGGAGATTAAATGAACTACTATTTATCCATTTTTATCATAGTGAAGTTTTGCTTGTAGGTATTTTGGATAATTTAGTGGATGTACCATGATTTGAAATGATATATGTGTCTCTCCCATTTGATCACACAGGTTAGTGCTTTTTATATTGGTTCAAATTTTGCATCTTTTTAAATTAGTTATCGTCATTTTCATTATTGTATTTTTTTTGTCATTGTTGGAGTTTAGAAATTATCGCTAATATGTACCTGTGTTTGTCATTTTTTTAATTTAATAGGGGATTGCATATTGTGATCTTCCTAAGATACAATGCTCCCTGGTGAACAATAGAAGGACACTGAACATTACATAGGAACCAGATATTGCCGTCGTGTAGTCCATTCAAATTTGGATGAATTAATAGCTTGGCGAAGAAGAGAGAAGGACAATAACATATGCTTATCTTTTATTCTGATAATTTGTATATCAATAAAAATGGATTATATATCATTGATTTTGTTCAATAAATCATCATGTTGTTTTTTTCTCTATTTACATCAATGTTCTTGTATAATATGGATCTCTATTCTATTGTTTAATATGTGTATGAGTGTGTCAATAAATATGGTGATCTCAATTTATGTCACAAATTTTGCATAATAAATTACCGTGTCTTATTCTCTCTATTTATATCAAGGTTCATGTATAAAACAGTAGCAATACAGGCTCCTTAAAACAATATTGTTGCCGAAACAGTGACCATAAACAATTAAATCACTTGTCACATCAAAAATTCAATGCACACCAACATGTTAAATTTCCTTAATAAACATGTTACATTTCCTTGATAAGCAAATATAAGCAACTGCAAGAAGTATAAATTTATAAAAACTGTAATTCATACAAACACAGTAAAAAAACAGGTACATATAGTTAATTGGTCATTTACCATAGTATTGAAATCATCTCACAAATTAATAAAACTGCCACTACATAGTGGTACACCAATCAAGTTTTAGCTTTCAAAATATCACCAAAACAATAGCCTTTACAATGTAGACCCTAAAGCTGCCACTACATACTGGTACACCAATCAAGTTTTAGTTTTCAAAATATCACCAAAACAACGGCCTTTACAATGTAGATCCTAAATTATCTATACAAAACGATGTTCAGATAGCTAAACCAAAAGCTTCACATATACAGTTTAGCAACTCTATTTCTCTAAACCTGCAAAGTGAAGAACAAATAATTAAGTCATGTTTCGCAAATAATTTAGATAAAAAATTATGTACTTATAGTATGGTGTACCTGTCAAACTAGATGGTGTAGCAGTGATATGCGAATCTAGAATACTAGATTCTTGACCAAGAACATGCATTCCATATATGAGACCATCTCCAACTATTAAAAAACATTAAGTACAAATTTCACAACATAGGGGTTCTTCTTATGAAATTCAAAGTTGATTTGATCTTAACAGAAAAATAAATAAAGATGCCTCGATTGAAGTTGATAATTGCTGGTTTTGGATATCAGACATTTCTTTGTTTTCTCCATTGGTAGGAATTTTTGAACTTTACACGGATTTGCTTCAAATTTCAGTTTTAAGACTTAAAAAAGTGTAATTAAAACTTAATCGAAAAATCAAATGACCCACACAATCAAACCAGGATACCATAACTAATTCTAGACCTATTATTCTGTGCATTGTGACTATTCGTTGGTGGTTGAGATCGAATATAATATTGGGAGGCCATCAAGTAAAATTAAAGTTAAAACTCCACTAAAAGTAAGCACCTGGTGAGAGTCCTACAAGGTCAGCGAGAGAAGGAGAGTTCCAAGTGCGCCCTTTTCCGGTGAGAGCTCCAGCGACGAGAGAAGGAGAGGTCTGCTTGAGTCGCTGCTTCCAACGCCGTTTATTTATTCTCGTTGCATCACTATTTCTGCGTGAGAGAGCGTCGCTGCCCTGCCGTGAGAGAGAGCGTCGCTAGGTGGCTGGATTGAAGAGAGTCGGGGTGGTGCGCTGTTCTCGCGTGCAGAGGGAGGAGGCAGAGACACCCCGGAGGAAGTCGGCGACGGAGGCTAGGGTTTCGTCTGGGGTCGCCTGGGTCGCGTCTCGCGTGAGACAGAGAAAGAGTGGAGCGGGATTAATAAAACTGGATTTGTCCAGTTTCCAAATCTCCGAAAATTTGGGAACCCATTTTTACAGAGCAGTTTTTAGTGCGTACAGAGTTCGAATTTTTGATGGACCAAAATACCCCTACATCAAAGGCAGAAGATTTACTCTGTAAAATTCGAACGCTGATGAGCAGGGTTATTTTGGTCCATCAAAAGTTCGAACTCTGTACGCACTAAAAACTGCTCTGTAAAAATGGGTTCCCGAAAATTTCAGTTTCAATCCATCTAGTATTTTGCACGAATCTTGACGCACATCCAAGGGTTTAAAACACGAATTAAAAGCCTGGTTTTAATTCGCAACGCACCGTAGCTCTGCTCTCATTATCATTATCATACATTGACGGCGGCACATATATACAAGTATCAATTTTCTGAAATAAATGGGTGTATGGCTTATTGATTTTGATGTTACGTAAAATAATTCAATTTCAAAGCTTTGAAGGCAAACTAAATTATCAAACCACTTTAAATCAAATGACTTAGATTAGCATGAAACTAGACGAATTTTGATCCGATGTATGTCACAATTTCTCTTCTTCCGTTATTTTCTCTTGAGAGGAAACCTTTATATTGGTTTGGTTCGATATGTAGTAAATAACTTATTTAGATAGGAGCAAGGATATAATGTGATGTGCTCGTCAAAAGAAATTGGTAAGCACAACTTCAAAAGTCTATCAGATTAATTTTAAATGACGAATTCAAATTGAAAAATCAATCTTTAGTCTATTGGCAAAAGCAATGCGCTCTCTCTCTCTGTGGGAGGCCACATGTTCGAAATCTGAAAGGAGCAATTCTTTATAGATATTAAATAGTTTGATAACTTGACCTTTAACATTTACTAAAAATGATGAATTTAAAATGTTGAAATCCATCTACTTCATTAGTGATGCATGGATATGCAAAATTTTAAAAGTTTTGAATTCATTTAGTACAAGATCAAGCGGTCAAAAAAATGCTAAAAAATAAATACATAAAACGACTTGTAAAATGAACTTATAAAAAGTTCATTATTTTGACCACTTATCTTTTTACTAAAGGATTTCGAAACAAATGTTTAGGTACAGGATACCAATGCATTACTGGTACCAGTATGTAACGGACGAGGTAGTATATACCCCTACTGACATTTCTCTCTACTCTCAGAAATTTCTTAATGATGATACCAAAATAATAATTAGAACACACAGTAAACAGAATCAAACCCTAGAGATTTTGGGTACAGTGCTGGTCAAGTCTGAAAGATATGTATTATACACACCATAAATAACTAAGCCTTCATATAAAATGAATTTCCTCAATTCATTCCATTTAGATTTACTATTGTTCATATTTAGGCATATGAAGATAACCCCTACATGAAAGCTGGATCTGTTGAAGATTAACAAATAAAACACACAAATTGGAGATGCTACCTTGGATACACCAAGCAAAACACAAAAGTGAAATTTTACAAAATACTCTCCAACTTTTCCTTTTCACGAAATTTGCCATTTATGGATACTTAGCCAACAGCAATATTGCATTGAACACTTTACTTTTATACATACATCTTAGATGCATTGCGATATGTATGAGTTATAATTTTTTTTTTTTAATACCCAGTGAACCATGTAACAACGTATATTCTCTGTACCTACAACTTGTAAAACATAACTACAATTCAACCAGTCTAATGCCGCATTAAAACAACCAGAAACCAGAAGATACACTAGGAAGGACAAATAGAGGGGAGAAAAAAGAAAAACCACTCTAAGCATGCATATCAAGCCCAATTATTATTTAAACACATTGCACAAGATATCTCAAGTGACGTGGGACTGACTAATCCATACTCCAAAAGACCATTTTTTACAAAATTACTCTCTTAATTATAAGTCTCAACCATCCATGCGAATGATGCAGCGAAGGCCTTCTCCTTTGAGCATGAGGTCAAACGCTGTGTTGATCTCTGAGAACGAGACAGTGTGTGTGATGAATTTGTCCAATTCCAGCTCCCCCGTCATGTATTTCTCAACAACAGAAGGAAGGTCGGTGCGGGGCTTGTAGTTGCCAAAGAAGGTTCCCTTCAGTGTTCTCTCATTTAGGATGTTCATTGGATGAGAATTAAACTCTGCATCCTTGTTTGGCACCCCGACCAAAACTGCCACACCCCATCCATCATGAACACATTCAAAAGCTTGTATCATGGCATTGATGTTTCCAGTGCATTCAACAGACCGATCAACACCACCATTAGTCATCTCAGCAAGAACCTCCTGCACTGGCTTGGTATGTTCCTTCGGGTTTACAAACTCCGTGCACCCAAATTTTCTAGCTAGCTCAAATCTGTTTGGATTCAAATCAACACCAATGATACGCGATGCTCCTGACAGCCTGGCTCCCTCAGCAGCCGCCAAGCCAACAGCTCCCAGACCAAAAATTGCCACACTAGAACCCTTTTTTGGTTTTGCAACATTAAGAGTAGCACCAAGACCAGTCGAAATGCCACAGCTGAGAATGCAGACTTTGTCAAGCGGGGCTTCAGGGTTGATCTTCGCAACACAGCCGACATGGATGACGGTGTACTCGCTGAAGGTGGAGGTGCCGACAAAATGGAAGATGGGCTTACCATTGATGGAGAAGCGGGACTGGCCATCGCTGATCATGACGCCACGGTCAGTATTGATACGCAGCAGGTCACACATGTTGCTCTCCTCTGACTTGCAGTGTGCACACTCCTTGCATTCTCCTGTGAATACTGGGAGCACATGATCCCCTGGTGCCAGCTCTGTGACCCCCTCCCCCACACTCTCAACAATCCCTCCAGCTTCATGACCAAAGATCCGAGGAAAGACAGGATTCTGTCCCTTAGCTTCCCAGAAGTAGACATCAGTGTGACACAGTGATGTATAGAGAATCTTGATGCGCACCTCCATCACTTGTGGAGGGGCCACCTCTACCTCCTCTATTACTAGCGGCTTCCCTGCCTCCCATGCCACAGCGGCTTTGCATTTGATAACTTTGCCAGCAGTGCTTGCCATTTCTCTCTGTCTCTGTCTCACTCAAATGAGTTATGAGTAATGAGTAATGAGAATGAGAATGAGAAGAGGCAGATCAAAAGACGCCCAATATATAAAGCCAGAAGGCACAAAGATGATAAAGATAAAGAGAGAGAGTGGAAAATGGACTAAAAATAGTACAGACAAAAGGTGGTTTTGGAGCAAAACAAAACCAGCCGTATCACTGTCAGTCTTATAATCAATGACTGAAATATTTCTTCTTCAAATTCCATCTCAATTTCTAATAGGGACCAATTTCTAATAATATATATAAGCTCAAGTACCAGATGGCTAGGCATTATAACACTCAACCCAGAGAAGCAAAAATAAAAGTAAAAGGCATGAAAGAAGTTTACCTTGAGATCATCTCTTACAATAGGTGATTGATCTTTTAATGGGTTAAAACATGCTTGAACTCTCACAAACCTTCTTTCTCCTTTCCTAATTCCTACAACCGCACTTGGGTTGCTTCTAGAGAGATTATTTACTGGTAAACGACACTCGTACTGATAATTCAGAAAGAAAGAATAAAAGAAATCACCGACAAGCCAAAAAATAAAAAAAATAGTAAAAGGAATTTATTGCAAAGGAAATGTAAAAGAGTGAAATCTGACAGTAAAAGGAATTTTTGGAGGCGAGGTGAGGAGCAGAGGCAGAGCCATGCCTACCTGAACTGTCTCTTGCGTTAGAGAGGAGAAATCGCAAATTGGGATATTTATTGGATGCGTCGATCTAAATTACCGGCAGAAGGTTCCATCGGAACAATTATTTAATTCAAGGCACTTTTTTTTATTAAAAAAAAAAGAAAAGAAAAGAACGTGGGAAGCAAAATGACAAGAAGATGGAATTCTAAAATTACTTCTTGTATCCTTCTAAAGTTCAAATACAAACGTTTAGGTATTTGGGCTCAAAAATATAAATTGGGCCTAGAAAAATTTGGGAAGAAGAGAACGGTACACTAGTTGATCATATAAGATAAGTGTAGTGATTAGATGATGGCCATGTTCTACAGGTTATATGATAAAGAGTTATCGATCTAATCGCACATGTGCATATATGGAGATGTATGGCACTGGACAGACCCAATAATGAAATATCATATGGATTGTGTTATGTGTCATTGATATTTCATTGTGTCTAGAATTCTTTGGTTGAGATATTTATTTTTCTTACATAAGGGATGTGTATTGTTGGTACTGTCCAACGCTCTCTTTAACCAGGAGTTATAAAGGCAGTTACTGCAGTGCATATAACTTATGAGGAAGAACAATACGTATCAAGAAACCATTGTCCCTTATATGTTAATATAAGTGATGATATCTTTGGGCCCCTTTATAAAGTTTGTATTATGTGCATGCAATATGATTATATGATTATATGATAATCATATCATAATTAAACTTCAGAAAATCAAGAAAGAATAATTAGTAAGGATGACACATTCCTACCTTACAATTATTTGGATATCATGTGGCAAGGAATTGACACAACAATATTTTTAATGTTACAGGGATCGTGATTTTGCATTGTGTTTTTCATCCACATCATTTGGGTAATCAATATACCATGGCTAGTTGTATCATTGATTTATGGAATTAAAATGTTTAATTCCATTGCCATAATGATGGGATCCCATAGAGTCACACCATATGAAAGATTAAAAGAAAATATATTAATAAAGCATATGTGATATGTATATAATATGTGATATGTTAATTATAAGGAGTTATAATTAATTTGTACAAATTATATATTATTAATATATGAACAATTTTTATGACATGGAGATGTTATAAAATAATCCTAGAAATATTTAAAGTATGTGTGACATATTTTAAATAGCTTTAGATACATGAGAGATGCATATAAATTAATATAGAATATTAATTTATATATTGGCCTTTTAAAGTATGGGATTGTGGACTTAATTAAATATTAATATGATTAGTATGTTTAAGCCCAAAGCCCAAATATATGCTGGAGAGAATTGATTAGTGATGGCATGATTTAAGGAATATTTAAATATGTCATTAAATCTAATCAATTTCATAAAAGAGGAGAGAAATTTCGGGACAGTTTTTGAGATAACTTTGAATAGAGATTTGAAAGGGAAAATGTTAACTATTTTGGACGTATGACCTATGGAATTTGAAGCCCTTGGAGTCTAGAATCCAACAGTGAAGGTTTCAAGTCGTTTAGAGTTACCTAGAGAAAGATATATCAGTTTTAGTATCGAAAGGTCAGAAATTCTGGGTATATTATCTTGGCTGAAATTTGTCTCTCTCCCTCTCATTCTCTCCCATTCTCTCTCATGTGTTGAGATCTAGAAATCCTCTAAGTATATTTTAGAAATTAACAAGAGGGTTAAAACTAGGATTAAGGTTCTACTTGTTAATTTCTTACTAGCCTTAGAGATACAAGTATTTCTTTAATCTTTCGGTGGATACCTAAGGAGGCTCGTCATTTGAAGGGCTAAAGCACAACCACCGTCGAAAGAGAAAGGGGATAAGAAGTTGATAACCAAACAACCCTTCTTAATTTGATTTGGAGATCAAATCTAAGGTATTGTGTTACTCACTTCTTGATTAGGCTAATTAATATTGTTTCTTGCACTTACAATAACTAGATTATTTGTTTTGAGTCGAATAAAATTTTTGTTTTATTTCTTGCTATCTAAGCATCAAAAACTTACAGTATGAACCCTCCCAACTCCCGAATTGTCGTGCTATTGCAAGCTCACGACCTCTCCACAATCGGTTATATCTCGGTTCACAGTTGTTGTATTTAACCCTCACACAGTTTGCGACTGATTGGATGCTTATAGCCGGGTCTTTTTTAATAGAATCCTCAATAATATCAGCAATAATGGACGCTGTAAGCATTGCATTGTCTGTCCTTGTGTGATCAGTCCTGCATGTGTGAGGATGGTCTTGCTCTGTGATAACCCATGCATCCCCGTCACCCGTTGCTTGAGCTCTGAGTTTGAAACTGCACTCTTTAGCCTTACAAACCACAACCATTCGACTCGTGTCGCCTTTTTTCCTTTGAATCTCCTGATTCTTATCAACGTGGTACTCGTTTATTTTCTTATTCAGCTCAGCTTTGTTTCTAAAATATAGTCCGGCTGCCAGCTCACTACTGTACTCTATCCGAGCACCGAAAAATCTGATATCAGCTTCTTGAAAGCCAAATGTATCATTGAAGCACTCGAACGGGTGCGTGCTGGCCCGGCCATTGAATGGGTTGATACGAACTGATCCTTCTACACCCCCCTAAGCACCATCTTCACGTAAACCCTCCAAGTGGTCCGAATCCCATTCTCCTTCATATTCATCTGCCATTCCCAGTGTATATTCTGGAATTTCATTCATGTTTTCAAAATCCGACCCGGCATGCTCATCTGCTGGTACTGGTAACAGTCTGGGGGAGGTGGTGATTTTCTTAGTGGTGATTGAGGCAATGACAATGGAATTGTGTTATGGATTGGTGGTTCGGGGGTTGGCTCGAAATATGGACCAACGGGGGTATATGGTTCGGCATATGCAGTAACAGGGTTGTATGGGTCCATGTCTGGTGCTGAGTGTGGTTGGAAACTTGGACCAGCTGAGGTGTATGGGTCCATAACTGGTGCTGGGTGTGGTTGGAAACTTGGACCAGCAGTGGTGTATTCTTCTATGACTCGTTCTTGTCCATAATTTGGCGCCACCGAATTTTGTCCCGAACTACTCTCACCTTCGTCTTTTTTAATTCTCTTCACGTACAGTTCCATAAAAGAAAACCCGTTCCTTAAACTTGTTGCACAATTGACTCCAAAAAGTATCATTATCTATCGGAACTTGGATATACATTGGTCCGTTCATGGCTTGGGTTGACAGCTTTAAGTCACATCGATTCGGGTTAAAACCCACACAATCATAAATTTGAGACTTCAAGCCCGAAAGGGGGGTACCCTCTTGAACAATAAAAGAATGCGATGGCGATTTAGAGTAATAAGCTCCTTCTGGACCTTGCAGATACTTTCCATTATAATGTAATGTAACAAACAACGCCATGATCAACAAACTACATTGTGGTAAATTATAAACATCTATCAAGTAATCCATTTTTTATTCATAATCCACTGATAAATAATAATAAAAAAATAAAACGTTACTGTACATGGTTTACTGTACAAAAATTACTGTACATATGTACTACACAAAATACTACACGTACTGTACAAAAAATACTGTACGTACTGTTCAAAAATACTGTAGATCACTATAGCTCCGCTTCCTCACGTCGTCTCTCCTCTTTCTCTTCCTCTTTTCTCCTTCTTTAAAAATGACACTACTGTATGTTTTGAGAGAAAACACGTCTCTATAAGGCTCTGCCTGAATAGAACCTGGAAACCGGCTATTTAATAGCCGGTCTCTAATTTTTATTAGGAACCGGCGGCTTAATAGCCGGTTTGGGTATTTTTGATAGAATCTGAGTTTGGTGGGCAAAGTTGGCGACTTTTATGACTGTTTGGGCATGAATAAAAATGATGGCAAAGATATAGTACTGTGATGTGATCATTAAAAGGAATTGGTGAGCATAGCTTCAAAAATTTATCAAACTAATTTTAAATGATGAATTCAAGCTGAAGAATTAGTCTTTGCTCTATTGTCAAAGGCAATGCACTCTGTGTGGGAGGTCATATGTTCGAAAAAGGGACAATTAATTCTTTGTAGATATTAAATAGTTGAGTGACTTGACCTCTAACATAAAACAACGAATTTAAAATATGTTGAAATCCATCTACTTCATGAGTGATGTATGTATATCCAAAATTTTGAAAGTTTTGAATTCATTTAGTACAAGATAAAGCTTTAAAAAAATGATAAAAAAAAATGAATATATAAAACAACTTGTAAAATAACTTATAAAAAATTCATTATTTTAATTGATCACTTATCTTTTACTAAAGGAATTAATTCGAAACTTTCAAGAACTTTCATAGACATGCAAAACTCATAAAGTAGATGAATTTCGATAGTCTAAATTCATCGTTTGAAGACAATTTGATAGGCTTTTAAAGTTGTGTTCATCAATCATTTTTGGTAAGCATATCACACACTAACTTTGTTAGGAAGGGAGCGACTCAAATTTAGCAATTAATGAAACTCTGTGCTCAAAGACGGAACAAAATTATTATTTTTGAGTGGCTCAAATTTTATAAATAAAGTAATTTTTTATCTATCTGAACAATTTAAAAAAATTAATATAAAATTTGATCTTTAAATTTATTTTATATGAAAATTATATTTAAACGATTTGAACGTACTATTTAAATATTAACAATATAAATATAAATTAGATGAGAGGGCAGTTGGTAATTTATGATAGGGATTAATTTGTAATATCCATATTACATGGCCTGAGGCCTCACCGCCTCAGTCCTTTGTAGCTTTTGTGTTTTTGCAATTGCAAACATATATATAATTCAGAAAATGAATCCATGAAAGCAAGGCATGCATCATGCATGAGGAGGCCGGTGATGATAATATGCATATGCATATGCATATGCATATGCTGGACCAGAAAATGAATCCACCGCTTAATTGATACTCCACTCCACTGCAGCCTACGGAGAAGGATAAGTGTTGAAAATTGCAACACCATATATATATATAATAAGCTTACTAAATTATTCAAGAGTAGACTAGAGTATGCTATATAATGTTCTTAAATTATCTAGAATTTTGTAAAATATTATAGTAGTATGTATAAGTGTATGAATATTCTAGATGTATCTTGAATATACTAGAATATATGTAAATTCTAGAATATATATACTAGCTTGTTAATTATGAGATGCATGCATATTTTAGAAGCATATATCTTAGGATAGGGATAAATTAACAGAACCCAACTTATTTTCGTACATATATTCTTTCATTACCTTATTTTCGTACATGTTATGTTATGAGAAAATGAATTTCGTTACTTTCCAACTTATAGTCGTTTGTGCTTGTTCGCAATATAATTAACAATTAAGGGGGCAAAATATTTTTATCTATATGCGGATCACAGTTTTAAAAGGTTGGCTGCATGGACATATATATATATATATAAAACTTAATTGTGAATGGGTTGACTAACGACAGGCGGGAGGCGGCTCACTGGTACGTACGTAACTAGCAAAGTCAGACCCCCATACTGACATTATTTCTCTCCACTCTGTAATTTCTGAAGACATATATGGTACTGCATCTGCATATAATTAACTACCTAAATCTAAGAATTAATAATTAGAGCGCACACATACATAAACATAATCAAACCCCACAAATTTTAAGGTGAACCACACACAAGAAGAACATATATACATAAATATCATAAATAATTATTAGGCATAATTCCTCCTTGAATCCTACAACTGGATTCTGATTGTTTCTAGAAAATAGATGAATCGATTAAAATAAATGTTCTATATATTCCAACCGAATAAGAAAGAAATTGAGTGAAATTGTGAAAATTGGAATAAGGAATTGAGTCGAATTGTGAAAATTTGAAATATAAAATTGAGTTTGAATATTTGCAGTCAAAATTATGCATTTTACAATCAGGCCTTTCTTTTTAAAATAGAATTGTTTATTTACCTACTTTTCCACCTTCAACCAAACACGATCGAAATAAATATATAGTACTGGAAAATGAGGAAGTGAATGGAGGAATAGAGATTGTTTTGTAATTGCAATGCATTGATACAATCATACAATACAAATACTTGTGCCAAAATCTGAGTTGGGCCTACAATAAACTGGGAAGGAGAGAACAATTAAACGGGCTTAAATACGGAATTAATTAATTAAAGCCTATATATTAAGCTCAAATAAAATGAGAGAAATTAATCGGATGAAAAAATAATTATCATGTGGCTTTTGTCATCTTCAATCCTTTTGAAAAGTGTTCCAAATATAACCGAGTAATCTACATTTTTGTAATAAATGATTTTATGGAGATTTAAATATTATGGTTTTATGGGTATCATTATCATAGCGAAATTAAACTAAGGTCAAGTCAAGCTCTAAGCCTCTAACCATCAACAGGTCTATAAATGTTGAATCAAATATGGATCGACCAATTCATCATTACAAACTTACAAAATAATAATGACTTAAATGGGTTGTTTGAAAGGGACTGCCATATTTAGTCAACTTCAAGATTCATTAAACCAGCAAATGGTCGATTTATTAAGAACAAAGAAGAAAATAAGTCAAAAACCAAGGACGAAATGTTGAAGTTGGCAGCATTCTTTCTGTTGAATAACCAAATAATAAATCAACTTTTGATCATTCTTTTAGTCAGAATTTCATACATATGTCCTTCAAAAATTTCGATACATACTATTTTTCTTCTAAAATTCATAAATTCATATTAATCTTTCTCAATTTAAAAATCCATAAATTTATTCAATTTTATTACCATATCTATTAAAACTCATGTTAAATTTATAAAGTTCTCAATTTATTATTTATTAAAAAAATATATGAAACATGTATAAGAGAAATGTTCAATCTTCTAGTTGGTCGACTTGTGAAAGCAAATAATTTATTTATCTACTTGTAACACATACACTGTGACATTTAAACATATGCTTGAGTAGAAAAACGAACCATTTTTCCTCAAAAATTGGTCAATTAGAAAACTAAATATTTCTTTTAAACATGCTATATATATTTTTTTGACATATTTGAATAAAGGGTAACATCAAAACTTTATAAAATTTAAAATATTTTTTAATAGAAAATAAAATAATTGAGTAAATTTTAAGTTTATAAAACTTAGAAGGATAAATATGATATTATGAATTTTTGAAGGAGAAATACTTAATTTTGATGTTTTTAAAGGTACTCATAAAATCCTCCCTTTTATACTTGTAGAAAGTTAATTGAGCAATGTGAGTGTGTACAGAACCGACAAGAAAGCATAAATAATACCAATTTAATTGTTGTGAATGAAGATGATTAATGCTGTGCCACCAGGTAACTGTTAATTAAATTCCAAACGGGTTGCAATGTTGACATATATTGTGCCTGTATTTAATTCTTAGGCTATCAGTTGACTTCAGAAAGCACTACAACTGTCTTATATATATACAGATGTAGACATCTTCAAATATTTTGTTGGCAGGAAACGGCTACAATAAATGAAGATAGAGTTCCTTGTTTACAAAAAAATATATATATACACAAACACACACACACAAATAATTTCATTTATCTTTTATTGTTAAATAAAAATTTATAGCAGTGTGAATACATAGACATCGTAGAGGGGAGTTGGGATGACGTGTTAGGGTTTTGAGAGAAGAAGGAGAGGCTAGAAACAAGAGACAAATCTTTATGAGGAATCTTAATTGTATTTTTGACTTCATTATTGCATAAAGTACAAATGACATAATTTATAGCAACATAAATCTCTAAAAAGAGAATCCTATAAATGATACGTCCTAAAATACTCCTATACTCTTATACTAAAATACTAAATTCTTCCTCCTTAATACAGCCTGCCAAATATAGCCTACTATCATGACATCCTGCTAAATCAAGCCTGATGAAAATAAATGACGAGATGAGAGGCATACACAACATGACGGATGGGGTATAATTCAGGTGGAAGTATTTTTATACTTTTATTCGCTAAAATTTGTTTTCTTTTGTGTACATTAAATTTATTCTTTAAACATAAATCTTATTCATATTTTATCTTTACTCGTTAAAATTAACTGATAGTATGAAATAAAGTAATAATTTATATAATTGTGAACTAATTATACCACTTTAAGCATATCAGGCACATACAAATATAAAATATAAAATACAAATTATATGAAATGTTGTGCAAATCATCACACCAAATACTGATTAAAAATTTATACTCTATATTTTATATTTATCAATTACTCTATGATAATGATAATGATAATGAATATGAATTGACAATACAAAATGCTTGTTTACACTTTACAGTGCTGTTTGTTGGACCATCTAGAAACATAGAAATGAACTGTGTTGTGAGTTGTGACATATGAAATGAGCTGGCAGTTATTCCACTTGCTAGGTTGGCATCCTAATAATTAATGAGATAGCCGAGGAAGATCAGACATATGAAGAAAATCCAAGGAATCAGATTGTCTCATATGATAATATGATATGATGCTGCAGTTAATTTCTGAGAGATATATTATGACTTTTCAGCCAAATTTTGTGTTTACGAAACCTAACCTCAGTCTCTGTGACTCTGTGAGTGGCTTACTTGTGTGACTGAAATAGTTAGTCTCTATTCCTGTCTTTTGGACTTGCCAGCTGATGGACATTATTGTCAGGATTGTTTTAGTTTACTTTTGTTAAGCCATACTTGATAAGATTATAAGTTAAATTTTCGTTAATAAAAAATGGGTTTTAGCCTTTTATTAAAAAATAATAATACAATACATGTCGGAGTTTATTGAATCAAATAAATGGCTTAATTTTATTGGCACATCTACGTTCAATTTGAAATCTAATTAGGTTTATTGGAGATTTGTTTACCCTTAGGACCAATTCCGTTCTCAACAATGAATTTGTTCGTAAAAATTATGTGCTACTTGACACATCTCTAGACCTTATTAATTAGGTTTATTGGAGATTTGTCAGACTCAGACCAACCATATGAATATCATGATATGATCAAATGAATCCATATATGGCCATATATAGCATTCAATCAAATAGATAGTAAGAAAGAGTCCAAATCTGTTTAATTAGGCGCGGAACCATTAATTCAATCAATAGAAATTCTCTTTTTAATTTCTCACTAGTGGGAATGTGGGATGATTGATGGGATCCCATTTATTTCTGTTTCCCAAAGACTTGTTTGTCGCCAACATAACTACAAAAGTGCTTCTCCATCCACATTTTTATCATATGGACCCGCTCTACCTCTATCTACTTTTTTTTTTTTCTAATACCTAATGGTACAAAGTCATGTTTTAATTTGGACTCTTATTTACTTTTTTTTTATCATATGGGCCCGCTCTAGCTCTATCTACTTTTTTGATCTAGTGGACCTAATGGTATAAAGTCATGTTTTAATTTCCGGTTTCTTTTTTTTTTTTAACTTCTTTTTAGGTACTAAATTATAATGGGAAATTTTACAAATTATCTTACTTTTCAAAATTTTCAAACAAAATACCCTTCCTATAAAATAATTAGCAAAATGTCCTTGTGGGACATCTATTTCCCTCTCTCTCCACCTTTCTATTCCTACCTTCCATTTATTTTCATCAAATTTGACGCCTCCTTATCTTTTATTAAATTTCAAATGTGTATAATTTAAAAAAAAAAATACGTAATTCAAATTTTTTTTTGTAGATACACAATAATTATTCAATTAAATAATATATATATCAAATACTTTTTTTAATATGTACACTAATATGTACCGTGATAAAATTATTTACACAATTATATTTTTTGCTACTAGTATCTCTGGCCAACTCATATTGATAAAACTACAAAAGATAATAATTAAATTTATAATTAGAAACCAGTTAGGTCGGAGATTTATAAATTAATGCCCATATGCTCATCAGGATTTTTTTAACTGGTTTCTTTTATAAATTTAATTATTATATTTTCAATTTTTTTACTATTTATTAAGCCATTTGAAAATCACTGATCCAATGATTTCACTATTTCGTTAAGCCACCATTGGATTAGCGATTTTCAAAGTGGCTTAATAAATAGTAAAAAAAAATATAAATTTGGTTTCCGAGTACATTTTAATATAGAGATCACATCTAACGGTTTGAATCGACTTTTTAGATTTCGGAAATTGAAAAACGAGTTGGATATATTTTGGTGCTTGTGCTACCGAAAGCACATTAGTCACTCTGTGTGTGTGTGTGTGTGTGTTGAAGCCATTCTAAGCAATAATAAGAGATTTGTATAAGCCCTTGTAATTAGGATCTTGATGCTTTCATGACTATGTTTTAATAAGAGCTTTACTCGATCATGTTAGAAGTATCAATAAATAAATTAATACCCATCTCTGGACGCTCTTTTCAAAGATAAGAGTTGATTTTTATGTGGGTGAAGAAATTTTGAAGGGAAAAAAGGAAAATGGAAGTGTGGAAATAAAACTCGTAGTAGTCATATATTCATTGTACGTATTTGTAGATGGAAATGATGGCCCAAAACCACCACCCCAACCCCAAGTCCCCAACTACTAGTTTTGTCATTAATGAGTGGCAATAAATTCTATCTCAAATTCTGAAATTTAATGGGTCCCTTTCCCATTCCCATTCCCATCGATCGGATATAATTAGCCATGATCTTAGTTCTTAATTCGTGTGGGATTAGCTTTGATTATAAAGTAATATATTATATTAAATTAAAATAATGATAATATGATCTGTTGACAATTAATTAATTTGACACCTCGTGTCACAGTCCGTCCTTGATGCGTGTGATTTAATTACAGGTAAAAATTAATCATGCATCTCCCTTCCGTCTCCCGTGAATGTGATGCGTGTCTGCTCCATTTTCATTTTTCAAGGAATGCATCTGCAATGAAAAATAAATATAATAAAAGACAAAAAGTATTTTCCCTTTTCTCGTATGACTTCGTCACTGATCCGAGGCATTATATAGAGTAGAACTAGGGTGCTCCTAAGTTCACCCAACTTCTTGTGAACTTGACTCTAAAATATATCGAATCGACTTTAAACGATAAATCCAAACCGTTGAAATTCTTCTATCTAATTATTGATGCGTCTACATGTGAAAATTTTAAAGTTTCGAATTAATTTAATATAGAGTTAAGTAGTCAAAGGAGTTCAAAAATGAATGCATTAAAATTAATTTATAAATCTTAAACTTTTGACCACTTGACTCTATATTAAATTAATTCAAAATTTTAAAATTTTCACATGTAGACGCATAACTCATTAGATAGAAGGGTTTCAACAGTTTGGATTTATCGTTTAAAGTTGATTCAATATATTTTAAAGTCAAGTTCACAAGAGGTTAGGTGAACTTAGGAGCACCCTAGTTCTACTCCATTAAGCAAGGCAACATTTGAATAATAGAAACAAAATCCAATACACAAAAAAAAAAGTACAAGGCAAGAAACCTTCATATAATTGTGGGTTTAGAATTTAGATTCCTCAAAAGGGACTCAATCTAAAAGCATATTACCGTGCTTCAAGACAAAGACAAAGGGTCAACCTCGTCTATGCAACAAAACTCGCTAGCTTATAACAACATTTTTATTTTTATAACAGTATGGCTATTCATTACGATATCGTTATTGTTTTACTCTCAGTGATTTTGACATTAAAATCTATTAAATATGCTTTATACAATGAATTCAAAACATTCAAATCTATCTACCTTACAAATGAAATAGTGTATTGAAATGGACCAGCCATTCCAGAATTGAACCAGACTACTCATGGTTTGGATCCGGACTGCTCCGATCGTGCCTCAAATCCAGACCGAACCGGACTATGGCTAGAAACAGGTCTAGCAAGAGTTTGGGTCGAATTTTTTCACCGTAACTGTGTAGAACCGGACCGAACTAACCTGTGACTAGAATTCGGATTTTAAATATGCCTCCTTTCAAACTATTCTGACCTCTGTTAATTAATTGTTAAAACTATATCAATCTGTAATATTTTTGTATAGGAAAAATATATTATCTGGAAACTAGACTTCCATACCTTTATTTTGATATAAATAACACAAAAATCCATGTAGTTATTTTCTCTAAATTGAATTTTAAATTTGGTCAAAAATTAAGACTGCTCACTGGAATTTTAGCTTTTCTGATTTCTTACATATGTAAATTAATCGTTAAAATTATACCAATATATAATATTTTTTATAGAGAAATTATATTATCTGAAAACTATACTTTCATACCTTTATTTTGTTATAAAAGCACAAAAATTATGTAGTCTTTTCCTCTAAATTAAATTTTGAATCTGATGGTCCTATTTTTTTTTAAACATTTAACTTATTTATTTAAAAAAAAACTATTAAGATCCGTGGACCCGTACAGATCGGACCGGACCGTATGAATCTGGACCATGGTCCTAGCACGAATTTGGACCAACCATTTTAAGTCGGACCCAGATCGTGTAGATCTATGAATTGGACCAAACCGGACCGTTTCCAATATACTACTTACGAATGCATTTACATACAAAATTTATAAATTTTCGAATTCACTTAACATGAAATAAAGTGGTCACATATAATGAAAAATAAATGCATTAATTTAACTTAAAAGTTTTTTTTTTAACTCTTGACTTCATACGAAATGAATTGAAAAATTATAAAATTTGTATTTAATGTATCACTTATAAAACAGATTAGTTTTAATAGTTTGATTTCATTGTTTAAAGGCTATTTGATCAAATTTGGAGTCATGGTCACTTCGGCTAAAATAATATTATTGTCGACTCTTTTTATACAGTGAAAACAATCTCATCATTTATTATCATTTATTATTATTGTCCTTATTAATGTCGTGTCATCATCATTATCGTTATATTTATTAATCAAGAGTAAGACTATGGTACTTTACAAAGCATGGAAACGTTTTGTGCTATGAATCAATATTTTCATTTACAAAATTAATAGTCAATTCGAACTGTTCAACATAATATTCATATAAAAATATACTTGAAGACTAAATTTTATATACGTAAAAGAAAAAAAGATAAGTAGAAAATCACCTAATTTGACGATTTTGAACTATTAGAAAGTAGTGGATTTCTATTTTAAATATTAGAAAATATGTAAAACTGTTAAATATGATCTCCAATTACATTTTTAATGTCATTTAAGCGATGCTTAAACAGATTAAATCATCAAATACTGTCCAGGGTTAACGGTTAAATATCGTCATCATTTATTTTTAAGATTTGGAAGTCAATTCATATATAAAACAATTGATTTATTTTATTTTTGTGAAATGTCAATCCCTTTCGTTGGAATCTCTATATTCTCTGATTAACTTACAATTTTGTTTTAGATTTGTTTCACTTTAATTCCACGCCGTCATTTTTATTCATGCCCAATCTTTCATACAATTCGCCAACTCTGCCCACCAAAATCAGATTCTATCAAAACTACGCAAATCGGCTATTAAATAGCCGGTTTCTGTGAAAAATAGTTTTTTTTTTGTATTTTTAAAAATCTGGACAGTTGATGTATAATTTTTGAGTAATTTGTAAGTATCAAATTCGCTCTGAATATTTAAAATATAATTTTAATGTATATGTTACGAATCGTTTGAAATTCTCGTTTTTAAGACGATTAATTAACAAAATTTGTTGATTGATTTATTACAATTTGGTATTTTTCAACTAAATTTGGTATCAAATTCGCAAAAAATACTGCATAAATTGTTGGTAATAAAAAGTACATCACAATCGCAAAATAATTATTATAGACATTGAAATAATACTACTTCTCAGAACCAGTACGGAAGGTACAAGGAACAAAATCATCGTCTGAGTTTGGTTCAGTCGCAGCAGACGAAGAGATAGTCTTACTTGTATTTTTTTTTGTTTTGACCTTGCCGGTAAGAGTCGCACCAGACGAAGAGATAGTCCTACCTGTATTTTTCTTTGGATTAATTGGTTTTATTTTTATGTAAAGACTTTTGGCAAAATCATCATCGTCATTGACTTGGTTTTTACTAAACAACTTTTGAGATTTCCCTTTTTCACCACCTGACGATTGATTTGGTGTGTTTTTGCTCATTGTTTTCGCCTAAAAAAACAACATCATAAACCAAAGATAATATAAATGAAGTTCTCAAAAAAATTACAAGTTCATATAATAAGTTCTCAAAACATACAAAACAATAGTTAACAGTCACTCTTATGTTCAACTATTTTTCTTGAAACGAAATCCCTTGAACAGATGAGACCCAAATGATGGCTTCTTTGATGCCTTTGCCTGCATACCAGGTGGCACTGCTTGGCTACTAGATGCCCTTGGCTGCCTAAAAGACGAGCTCCTTGGTTGTTGTACAGGAGCACCACTTGGCTCTACCTGCGCTCCAGATGGTGCTGCTTGGCTAAAAGATGCCATTTCTATCCTGAGAGATGATCACCTTGGTTGCTATACATGAGCAAATGGATCTACTGCAGTCCTAGACGACCCTTGCTGGCTAAAAGATGCTCTTGGCAACCTGAGAGATGACCTCCTTGGTTGGGTAACGGACGGCTCTGCATGGCTACCAGTGGCCTCTCCTGGCACTGAGAAGACCTCTCCCATTGCCTTGGCATACATAATGGATGCATCCAAGAAACTTGTGGCTGTGGTATGCCTTGACCCAGATGACCCCCTTGAACCTGTAAAAATTCGCTCATTTTCTTCCGCGGCTGCTGCATTTATTGCCTCTGTATTTCATATATGTGTCAGTTAAATCATGAAATTATAATGATATATAAGATTTTGTGAGTGTTACGTACCTCTCCTACATCGGTCGGTAGTTGAACGACGAGCAGTATGCCCCTTTGGGCGACCTCTCAACTCATCCATGGTCATGACCAGTCGGGTGTGTTTTCTTCTGCCCTTTAAAATCCATTTCTTGTTAGGTATTATTCTAGGTCCATCGTAAAATGGCCATTCATCTGCATTTCTATAAGGGTGAAACATACCATTCCAAGTACTGAGAAGGTAGTTGACACTATACCAATCAGCAATAAACTGGTTCTCGTCCCAATTTCGTTCTCGACAAACTGCTAACACATGAACACACGGAATAGATGTTAATTGGATACCTCTGCATGTGCACTCCATATTTCTACCGGGCCCACGAGTCACAGTGTACTGGAACTCCCTATGAATAATGCCCATGGTGCCATCAGGGCGCTTGCAGACCTGAACAAACTCACTAGGAAAGGAGACTTGGTACATTCCTTCACCCTTTGTATACGGGACCAAAGTCATCCTTGTAGCTTTATCCCATCTTTTTCTGAGCTTTTTTCCACCCGTTCAGACCATTGCTTATTCGCATCGGCTAGTGCCATGGCTTAAGTCAGCCTCTGTACGAACCAGGCATTGCATTTGTAAAACGTTTCCTCAACAATCGTAGCTACGGGCAGTCTCCGACTCTTCTGGAATACATGGTTCAATGACTCGGACCCGTTTGTTGTCATGATTCTGAACCAGAAACCTCCATCAACTGTCTGGAAGATCTTCTCATAATTGGACGGCTCCATTAGGATCTTTTTTGCCATATTTTCTCAAATAAGCATTGCACCTTGGATTTAGCACAGCGAATTCTTCGAACATCTCCTTCAACCTCCTCGGCTTCTTCTTCTTAGCTCCTCGTCTGAACCTCTGGCTGTACCACTTGTCTCCTCCACAATTCTGGACCAGGTTGGCTGCAATATGCTGTGTACAGAATCTGTGCTTAAAAAGTTCTTCCAACCATCCGTATTCTGGGGTAAGCGCAGCTCTAATTCCTAAGTGTTGACCCGATAGAACACATACAAATGTGTTAACTCCAATCACTTCCTTCCGTAGCCACTGCAAAAAAAAACCCCACGTTGGACCAGACTCCTTCTCCACAATTGCAAATGCCAGAGGCAGCAACTGGTTCTCGGCGTCATATGCGCAAGCTATCAGAAGCCTCCCTTCATAATGTCTAGACATGAAACATGCATCTATACTGATCACTGGTCTCAGGTATCGAAATGCTGCAATACATGGACCAAACGCCCAGGCTACTGCAACGAAGTGTTCAACACCTTGCATAATTGCACCTGTCCTTTCTCGGATTGGACTGGTCAGAAACTGGTACTTTGAGCCGGGATTCTTATCGCATATACTTGTTAGTAATTTTGGCAAGAAGCTGTATGAACCCTCCCAACTTCCGAATTGTCGTGCTATTGCAAGCTCACGACCTTTCCACAATCGGTTGTATCTCGGTTCCCAATTGTTGTGTTTAACCCTCACATAGTTTGCGACTGATTGGATGCTCATAGCCGGGTCCTTTTTAATAGAATCCTCAATGATATCAGCAATAATTGACGCTGTAAGCATTATATTGTTTGTCCTTGTGTGATCAGTCCTGCATGTGTGAGGATGGTCTTGCTGTGTGATAACCCATGCATCCCCCTCACCCGTTGCATGAGCTCTGAGTTCGAAACTGCACCCTTCAGCCTTACAAACCATAACCATTTGACTCGTGTCACTTTTTTTCCTTTTAACCTCTTGATTCTTACCAACGTGGTGCTCATTTACCTTCTTATTCAGCTCAGCTTTGTTTCTAAAATATAGCCCGGCTGCCAGCTCACTACTGTACTCTATCCGGGCACCGAAAAATCCGATATCAGCTTCTTGAAAGCCAGATGTATCATTGAAGCACTCGAACGGGCACGTGCTGGGCCAGCCATTGAATGGGTTGATACGAACTGATCCTTCTCCACCCCCCGAAGCACCATCTTCATATAAACCCTCCAAGTGATCCGAATCTCATTCTCCTTCATATTCATCCGCCGTTTCCAGTGTATATTCTGGAATTTTATTCATATTTTCAAAATCCGACCCGGCACGCTCATTTGCTGGTACTGGTAACGGTCTGGGGTGAGGTGGTGATCTTCTTAGTGGTGATTGAGGTAGTGGCAATGGAATTGTGTTATGGATTGGTGGTTCGAGGGTTGGCTCGAAATATGGACCAACGGGGGTGTATGGTTCGGCATATGCAGTAACGGGGTTGTATGGGTCCATGTCTGGTGCTGAGTGTGGTTGGAAACTTAGACCAGCTGCGGTGTATGGGTCCATAACTGGTGCTGGGTGTGGTTGGAAACTTGAACCAGCGGTGATGTATTGTTCTATGACTCGTTCTTGTCCATAGTTTGGCGCCACCGAATTTTGTCCCGAACTACTCCCACCTTCGTTTTTTTTATTCTCTTCACGTACAGTTCCATAAAAGAAAACCCTTGCTCCTTAAACTTGTTGCACAATTGAATCAAAAAAGGATCATTATCTATTGGAACTTGGATGTACATTGGTCCGTTCATGGCTCGGGTTGACAGCTTTAAGTCACATCGATTAGGGTTAAAACCCACACAATCATAAATTTGAGACTTCAAGCTCGAAAGTGAGGTACCCTCTTCAACCTGTTGTACCCTAAAATGTTGCTCAGATAGAAATAGCGATGTTTTAATGCTTGGAATATACCAAGGGTACATGACAACTCTCTAAAATGGATCGAGAGTGATGTTTTAAAGTTCATGGTATGATTATGCATGCAAAGATATGAATTTTGATATGATATGCAGTTTATAACTCAAAATGACAACTTGGGCCCACATGTCATAGGCTCATTCATAATTTCGCTGAGACCAGGATATGGACAGACTTGGTGCAAGGAAATATGACTCTGTGCACTGGGCCTCAGAGACTTGGCTCATCATGCGTCGGGTGCACCTATAAGCGACCGAATGTCGTTGGGTTTTAAGTTGTGGCGCCCTGACCCCTTGGTTTTCCATGCGCCCGTTTCTTATGAACCATTCTATGACTATTGCACAGTGCATCTAACGCCGAGTGCAAACAAGGAATGAGCGAAATGAAAGAAGCCGATTGGCCAGAACTCAGAGGGGATGACAAGCGGGGCCTACCTGTCAGCTCTCTCTTCTCTATTTCTCTTCTCTCTTCCTTCACTACGCTGCCGATTTAAAGGTGAAGCTCAAGGGAGGGGTTTATATCACACATAGCCTATCTTTTAAGCTTGCTAAGGATAAAAGAAGATCCTTTCTTCTCTAAAATCTCGCCTTCTCGCAAGCTTCTCTGACATCCGGGAAAAGAGAAATATTGGGAGACCTGAGGAAGACAACCGGGTTCAAATTGGGTTATGAAACTTGGTGCTTAGCTATGTAATGACTGCACGATGATATCTGAAGTGTCAATTTGAGAAACGGATGCTCAATTGCATAGGCACCATGAACCCGTGCACATGGCATCCGGGATGAAGTGAGAAACGCATGCTCGACTGTCAAAGGGATAAATTGCACTCGGGTTTATGATGAATGAACATTTACGATGCTCCTTAGCCATTCCCCGTATATTGGGATATGTTGAATGGTGTGAGAACACGATAAGCCGTAACCAGCATGAGTATAGCGTACCCGGGCTGTTAGAGCCGTTATAGCTGTGAACAGACTTGTCGGCTCCCATGGACACGTGGTAATGCTCATTGAACAATGCCAGACAGGAGAATATTCTCCCTTTAATGTTTAGGATCATGCAATGCATGCATACCTCCCTATGCCCGGCTGGTTAACGGCTCAGATACATGACACCTCATCTCTGGATCAATCCAAGGGTTGTGAATGATTATATGAGCATGAAAATATCTAAATCAATGTTTAAAGCGTGATTCTTGCCAAAATAGGCGCATGAATGCAATGGATGAATCCCGGCCATTGATCAAACACCTTGTACACGTGGCCAATGCTGTATGATTTGATGCAAAGCTATGCCCTAGCTCTTTGCCCTATATAAGGCACCTTATACCCATGTTATTGTTAGTTTGTAATAATCTAGAAGTCAATAATACGATAAATTATCATAAAGCTTTGTTCATGAATTGAGTGATTAATAAACTGTCATTTTGTTCCTTGAGTATTATTGAATTTATGAATCATTTCGGGTTCATGACTTGAAATTGTAGAGCTTCATAATATAGATGATAAATACTCTTAAAAGTCTCTAACCAAGGTAATTAGCAGGAACACTAATTTACCGTTACAAGGTTAGAATGCGGATTAAAAGATGGTCAAGTTTTACAGATTATTGACATGAGATGTCATTTTAATCACATAGATACATGTTCTAGGAACATGGTATTTGACAGACCCCGAATGAAACATTAAATAAAATTGTGTACGTGTCATTAATGTTTTCATTTAGTATTAAGTTCTAAAGTATGAGGTATTCATCTTTCATACTAAGAGATGTGTATGTGTGATTGTTATCTAACGCTGTCGGTAAAACGCAGTCATAACGGTAGCTTTTCGGTATACATAGCTTAGTTGAGGTAGTGATGGTTTACCAAAAGTACTATTGTCCCTTGTATCTCTATACGAGTTACGGTATCACTGGGCCCCTTGATAGATTAGGATTATCTGCATGCAGTATAATTACAAGAGTAATTATATTTGATAATCTGCTCAAGATCAAGAAAAGATTAAGTTTGCAAGGATGACACACACCTACCTTGAAACTGATCTGATACTGTGAGACATAAGAATTAACACGACTAAAATAGTTTACTAGATCGTGGTATTGTATAGTACATCATCATCTGTGTAATTGGATGGTCATAGTGTAGATGTCAGATGCCTCCTATGATTATAGAAGTTAAAATGGTTTTAAATTATATTTACCAACATAACACAGATCCTATTGGGTCACACCGCAAATGAGACTTATCAGAAAATCTTACTGATTAATTATAAATTGATTATAATTAATATTAAGATAGTTATAATTAATTATACATGATATAATTAAATTATAAATGTCATATAAGATGACAAGCAAAAATAACGGTTAATTTATAAGCGTATTCGATACGTTGTATAAAACCACACCGAAACTGAACCGTAAGAAATATAATTGTTTAGAACAATTATATAGATATTTGATATAAAGAGATAGGCTATTGTGCTTTGCAAAGCAAACACCCCATTGTGCTTTGCATTTGAATCCCTTGGATTCCCTTCAAGATTCGTGCAGATAGATCAGATCTCAATTTCAGAATGTCGCTGGTTTTGAATTAATTTCCGCTACTGGAGCCGTCCAGTAACTCAAACAGCGTCTCTCTCTAGCGTCTCTCTCTCTCACACGGAAATGGTGCACCAGATCTCTCGCGTCGCTGGAAACTACTCTCTCACCGTCGCATCGCTGGAAACTACTCCCCTCGGCGCTCCTCTCCTCTCGGCGCTCTTCTCCTCTCGGTGCACCTCGCCTTCTCCAGCGACAAATCGGTGATTTAGGGTTTCGGTAATCATCCGTCAATCCTCTCCTGTCGGGTCCAAGCCTCTTTGCTTGCTTGTGTATTTCTGTGTATTTTTGTCCTTGGTAATCCATTACTATTCAAGTTTCGCTTCTTTGTTTTGCAAAATTTTCCTTGGTTTGTTTTTATTTTCATCATTTTTGGTTGGATAAATTACCGTAATTCATGTCATTATTGATGGATCCTAGTAACCCAAACAATATTGATGGATGTGCCACATTTTTCCGCAAGGATCGGTTCACTCATGTAAATAAGTATGAAATATACCACTAGTAATTTGTCAGAATTTTTCTGTATTCCATGATTTCATTTTCATGAATTGCATTGTACTACATGGTGTTTCTTGCTTTGCTCTCTGTTGTGGAAGCCTCATTATTTCTTTCTTTAGGTTGAGTTCAACAAGGCAGCACAGTCATTAATTAACAGATGCAGTTATCACAGCTGGTTAGAAAAAGGTCGCACTAAATCGGCTAATTAAGATCTGTAATGTCACTGCATGGAAAAAATTGTAATTTTTATATTCATTTTTACCAGTAAACCTGCTAGGATACTAATTGTTGCTTATTTCCACTTGCTGTAGGATAATACAGTATTGATTGCTGTTATAGAGGCAAAATTTGGTGGCAGTCCTGATAATTCTGGAAAGAAGCAGCTTCTGTGTGTGGTCAGTATGGAACTCTGCTTACTATGTGATGCATTAGATATTTAGATTTGACAAATGCATTAACAAGAAGTTCAACTGCAAATATCCTATATTGGAAATATATGATACTGTTACAACAGAAAAAGATATAATTATGACTCCTGAGATTTCAGGATCTTCGTTTCCTTTTGTAGTTGCTATTTGCTGCTAGTTTAGATAAGCGATTTTAATTTCTAGGGTTCAATCTGTTGTCTTTGGTTTTAATCTCTATCCATGTTTTTTTTAAGATTTGCCACGTTGACAGCTGCTCAACCATTAGATAAATGCCAAGCTTAGTCCCATTGGTCTAAAAAAAACAAAAAATAAAGGCAAATTAAAGAAAAGGCTACCATTATATGTTTTATTTAGCTCACCTGTGATGTTTGATTTACTACACCTGTGATGATAAAAATTTGAAGGTGCTGCACCTGTGATGTTTGATTTGTATACTGGTACATGCTCATACTTATCTAATGGTAAACTTTTGTTTCCTTCTCTTTTTAATAATTATGATAATATATAAGTATTGTTTTGGTAATTTTGGTGTTTTTCTTATGCAGAAAAATGTGTCTGAAACAAGCATGAAGGATGAAATTTAAGGCTTATATGGCTAGGAGGGCTACTTTATTATTTTTGTTGAAATTTTGGTTACATAATGAAGATGAAAAATATGACTTAATCAGATTTAGGGTCATTGTTGTACTTAGTATGCTTTAGCTTGTACTTAGAATTTCACCTTAGTAATGATGATGTATCATTGATGTGGTTTAGTATTGTAGCTTGAATGTAGCAATTGAAGTGTAAAGGTTAATCACGCAGCTTGTATGAACTTGAATATAGCAATCACTTTTTACTGTTGTTAGTTACATGCACAACATTTCTCATTCTTAAAATACTAATGGTAAGATGTGTTCTCATCTTACAATCATTTGAGATCTTGATCTTAACTGTCAATCTAATGCAACAAAAAAGCACAACATTTCTTTAAAAATAGAATTAATAAAAACAAAGCAAAACACAGCAGTAGCACTTCATAAAAATATAATTTAAGTTGGAAATAACAATGACTTGTACCATTAAAATTAATAGCAAAATAACTCCAGTCTCAAAACATATTAAAAAGCAATGCCATCCTTAGCAACTAGTGATTACCTCAAACATCCTCAGCAACAAAAGGCAAGCACTAGTGATTACGTTAAAAAATGCCCTAAATCATCTTCACTCTCATAAGCACTAGTGATTCTAATAAATTTGAGCCCTCCAAAAAAAGAGACGGTGGAGATGCTAAAACCAAAAATTGGGTTACATTAGGGGATCCGGACTCTATCTTGTGTGCATCCCTTTTGCTTCTCCTGCTTAGCATCTCAAATTCGTCTTCACGGAGCGGCCTCTTTTATTACTCCAGGTGCTGATCTTGTGTGCCCACTGCATACGTCAATTACAGTAGGAGAATGACCCCTGTAAAATTGGTACAGCTATCAAGTGAGTTTCTATTTGATTGATCTTGTTCTGAATATTCCTGTAATTCTCTTTTGAGAATGATCCCTTGTTCTGAATATTACTTTAATTTTGCTAGGAAAATCCATTAGAGAACTTGAATTACACAAATTTTATGCTAAAAAAGTATCCCAATGTACGCTTGTATCAGTACAAGTACAGGATACTAAAATGGGAGATTGAAAAAGCAAATAATAGAAAAGAATTTTATTGCCTGACATAGGCCATGATACCCATGAATTATAAATTGAACAAATTATTTGACACCTTTTAAACTTAGCAACTGTGTGAAAGCAAGCAATAAAATTGTCACATCTAAAGCAATAAAATTGTCACAGTTAACTCTGTTTTCAAGATATATGGTGCTTGTAGAAAAATCATATTTACAGAACTAGTTGGATCTTAGGAGTTATTGATCACTGTGTATTTTTTAGGTAAAATTGATTCACAATCGATGCAAAATCAAGATGTAACAGTTAGTTTCTGCAAATATTTGATCGAGTATACTGTATGCTTGGTCACACATCTAATTAGGCTTAATAAAAAATAGGAAACAATAAGAGAATTTGCAAAGGACTTCCAGTGGTTGGAGATGACAGTAACCATATTTCATTTAGAGCAAGTTTTGGCTTTGACTGGTTTCGGTTTAGAGATGACAGTAACCATCTCAATTTTCGGTTTAGGTTGAGCAGCTGTCAACATGGCAAATTTTCAGAGGGAACCCTAGAAATTAAAATCGCCTGTCTAAACTAATCGCTGGATCTCAACCAGTGCCAAAATGAACAAATTACTCAAAAGAATCGCAATTTTAATTGTAGGAGTAGCTGAAAGGGGAGAGAGAGAGAGCTTACCGAACCCTAGATCACCGAGTTCCAGCGACGCGAGAGATCTGGAGCAGCTTGAGTCGCTGCTTCGGTTCCAGCGTCGTTTCGCGTGTGAGAGAGAGGCGAGAGAGAGATACCGAGTCCAGCCGTCGTGAGTGGTGGTCCCAGCGACGCCCTTTCTCCGTTCCTAAAGCATGCGAGAGAGAGAGCGGCGAGAGAGATTTTAATTTTTCGCTAGAGACCTAATTGGACGTCTCCAGTAGAGTTTTAATTCAAACCAGCGACATTTCAAGAGTTGATCTGATCTCATTTACACGAATCTTGAAGAGAATCCAAGAGATTAGAATGCAAAGCACAATGGAGTGTTTGCTTTGCAAAGCACAATAACCTATCTCTTGATATAAATATATATATATATATATATATATATATATATATATATATAGGAATTGGCTAGCATGCAACGCGTTGCTAACTCAATTTTTTGCTACAGACTTTTTAACCATCGGATTGCTTTAAAATTCGCACACAGATCAGGCGCTGAAAATTTTAGTGAAGACGGAAAATTAAAAAACAAAGCGCTCCGTTAACGTTTAAGCGCTGGACCTCTTTCTTTCTCTCCGTATTGCCTTCCTCTCTCAAATTTCTCTCCCCTGTCGCCTCTCGTTCGCTCTCTCTCTCTCTCTCTCTCTCACATCCCGACAAGCCGATCAGAGATCCGCCTCAGCCCCTCCTCAGTAGCACCCTCCGACCAAGCGCTCTCCCTCTCGCTCTCCGTCTCAGTTTTACCTCGCGTTTCCTATTAGACTCTTCCTCCGATTAGACTTCACATAATTCTGCTGACCTCCTTCCTTCTCCTAATGATAGAAGAAGGTATTTTTGGGTTAATCATAGAAAAGGTATTTTTGATATAATGATAGAAGAATTATTTTGTGAATTCGTGTTTGTATAAACCTTTATTACATTAATAGATGAATGTAATTTGGGATAATCATAAAAAAAGGGGGTCACAATTTCCTAACTTGTGCAAGGTATGCTATTCCTTTTGTTTAATTTTTTGTTTTTTAACCTTTATTACATGAATAAATGAATTTAAGTTTTGCGTTTGTAGAAAAAACGAGATACGTAGTACCTTATTTTGATTTTGCTGAATTGTAGCACCTTATTTTGATGTTTGTATTAATCTGAAATTGATGGTAGTAGGCTAGCAGCTTGAATGATTTTATGTTGTATTTTCATTTTGTTTTGAGATGGATGTAACACTTATGCATGTAGCATTGTACTTGGATGTAACACTGTATTTATATTTTGTTGAGATGGATTTTTTGTCAAGTCTGATGTGCTTATTTTTATTGTCAATTTATCAATTAATTTTTATTGTCAATTCCAGTGGTACAGTGCTGCTGCATCATCACATGATTTATCATAAGCACTTCTAAATCGATGCTTAAATAATCAGATTCCCTTAAGGTAACTTTGACTAAATCGATGCTTAAAGAATGAGATACAGCCCATATCAACCAAAAATTGATACAGTGCACTATCAACCACTAAATTGATAGTTAAATAATCAGAGGTGAGTTAGTGTACTGATATGCATCTTCTGGTGTACTTAATTAAAACTTAACCCTATCTTACATGCTAAAATCAAGCTTAATTTAGAGTGTCCTGTGCCTAATTTGGTTCTTGAAACAGTAAACCACTTGAGCTATACAACTTAACTTTCTACATATGACTGATTAAGACCAAATTATCCTCAAGTGCATAGTTGGCCTTTTATGGGTACTGAACTGACATAGGAAGAGAATACAGTTGGTATGGTTTGGTACTGATACCATGTACTGGTTAGTGGTCATCCATATTCAATTTCAATTTGACAAATGTGAACCAATTGAGTACAAGATCATTTTATTTTTCTTTTCAGAGTATTGTATAAGAAGTGCTTTGGTGAATTTATCGTTACTTTTTGGTAGATTAAAAAGTGGTCTAATTTGACAAGAGGAGTTATAGTAGGAAATGTACTAGTTTGGTGGGACTTGATTTTTGTAATTTTTTTTGCTTATGTTTTTATTGAGAAAATTAAAAGGTGCCATCAAGACCATTCTGACAAGAGGAGCTGTGCCATCACGACCATTCTGACAAGAGGAGCTGTGCCAACCTCTATGAGGTGCAGTAGCAAGTAGCAGGAAATTAAGAGGAGTTGTGCCATCAAGTTCATCCTTGTGCAAATATAATTTTTCTTAATGTGTTATATGAAATTTCTTAATATGGTTGTAACTTGTAAGCACTTTATTTTGATTTTCAGTTGGGCTGAATATGTGTTGTATATGTGGAATGTGTGTTGTTGGGCTGAACATGTGTTATAATAATTTTTATTAGATTTAGTTGCAATTTTTATTATAATTTTCTGTTGGTACGCTTTAAGAATTATCATGGATGCACAAGATTTACATTAGGCACTGTTTATTATCTTATTTTTCTGAGAAGCCAACTTAAAAATCAAATTCAGAGAGATTTACTACACCATATATATATATTTTTTATGAAACTGTAGAGGAAATCATATACTAAATATGTGCCAATTTCCAGAAATTATTTAGTTTTATAACTATGTTTAACAGGTGATTGTATGCAGGGGCAGCCTGGTAAATTATGCAGAAAATAATAGTTTTGTATTTTTGAAAATGTCAACTTTGAAAATACCCAATAAATGACTAGAAAATCCAAAAAATATAAAATTTGATTCTAGAGTGTGTGTCTTGATGTCCTTTATTTAAAGGTGAAGTTGATTTTACCAAATTACCATTTTATCAGCAGGTTTTGTGTAGGTTTTCATTACTGGTTTATTGGAACATTTTGGGTACCAGTAGAGTGCTTAATGCACTTGACTTATGTTGATCACTGGTACAGTGCCTTGGTTGCATCCTACTGTTACATCCTTTTCAATTTTATCAAAACATTTTATTTATAAGATCAGAAGGTGAAAGAAATTACTCTCTAAATTGCACAAAGTAAACATTTAGATCCCTAAAATGAAAAAAAAACTAAAAGATTCATTACAAAATCACAATTTCAGATAACAAAGGAAGTGTAACAGATTTAATTAATCATCCGAATAAAAAAAATGAAGAATCATGAAGCAAACTCAATTTACCAGAACTTCTCAGTTGCATAATATAGAACACTTTACATTGTTGATTATAATGATATAGATAATTGATAGAATTGACAATAAACATATGCATCATATGGGCATAACATAATAGACAATAACAGCTTCATTAATCATTACCATAAAAATTCTTGCTTGATTTCAATATAGTAGGATAATAAAGCTTCGATATACATATTCATTCTAAACTTCATACAATACCGAGGGCAATGTTGTCATTAATATAATAATGTCATACACAAGGCAAAACAAATTTAAGTAATAATTACATTACATCAACACAATAAAATATATATCAAGCACTACAATACATTCAATTTGAAAAATAAAGCTACAGTTTTGTGCATCATCTCTTGCAATGAGGGGAAGGGAGATCCCAAGCAGCTTGCAAGCACGACGATTGGCACCTTGAACTCTGGAGTTTAGTTCATCAACATCTTTCTCCACATGACCTAAAGCTACAGTTTGAATGTGTATTTAGACATTTGTAATAATTGCTTCTTATTCGCAAACAACCCACTAAAAGTATAAAAGTGCCTATTGTTCTGTTGGTTACATCAAAAGTCAAATATAAGAAATATTGTGTGTCGCCTCTAAATAACCTCTATATAAAGGTCAAAAGTTCCTTCGTAATTAATAAGTTCGTTTAAACTTGTAAAATCAGTGTTTCAGCAAATGACCAGAAACTTCTGTTAATTAGTATGTTAGAAATTTATAGGATGTCAGAAACATATGTGGTGTTGAGAAACAAATTAAAGAAGAAAAAAACATGCATGTCATGTCTTTAATCCCGTGTCTAGGGTCATCACCTTAAGTTCTCCAAGAATGTTACTGAGATCATCAAGACCGCCATCTTGCTTCATCTCCTCAACCTATTCACAAAATAAAATAAATAAAACTTATATCAAGCTATATAATGCATCACCAGAGCAATAAAAGAATCAGACATTATTTACCTCAACTTACTTAAGTGCTAATGCAGGTTCAGGGAGCAATTTTTGAGGATTTGATAGGATTTTGTTATCCATTAACCTAAACGTTGTCTCTGCTCCATGTGGCTTCCTTTTGTAGTAAAAGCATCATCTGCAAGGATAATGTCAACAGTACTTGTTAATTAATAAATGGATAACTTAAATGACAGATTAGTTTTTCAAATTCTAACAAGATAAAATCATATTAAGAAACATATTAGTTTTTCATCCTGAACAGCGAAGAGAGGGCACAGGAAAAGACGAGGTGACAGGAGCAGATCAGGCAAAGAGAAGATACCTGATAGCTAAACTGATTTCTTACATTTCAACAATACATTGTGCAAAAATATTTAAATAGACAAAATAAACAATGCTTAATGCGGTGAGAGAGAGACCTGATTTTAGAGGGGATCTGGCAGTGGAGAGAGGGCAGCGCGCGAGAGGAGAACAACAACAGCGGAGAGAGAACAGCTCGAGAGAGGAGGAAAAGAGGGCGGGCACGGTGATTGTAGAGGAGAGCAGGCGAGGAAGAGTGGTGCGACGAGAGGGTGACGGAGAAAAAACCCTAGCGGGGGTTGGGAAAATGGTTTGATCGGGAGAGGAGAAGGGCGATAGAGATAACAGAGAGAGAGAGAGCGATGAAGAAAAACATAACAGAGCGAGCGATAAAATATTTTCCGTTTTCGTTAATTCAATTCAGCGCCTCATCTTTGAGCACAAATTTTAAAGCAATCTGACGGTACAAAAATCCATAGCAAATTATGGAGTTAGCAACGCGTTGCATGCTAGCCAATTCCTATATATAT